>JALGBA010001502.1:0-2500 GCA_023970755.1 Azemiops feae
TTCTGTTTTTTGAAGAATATAGAACATAGAATAATACAGTTGGAAGGAACCTTGGAGGTCTTCTATTCCAATCCCCTGTTCGAGCAAAAATCCCTATACTATTTCAAATAAATGATTGTCCAGTCTCTTTTTTAAACCCTGCAGTGATGGAGCACCCACAACTTCTGAAGGCAAGTTGTTGCATTGGTTGATTGCTCTCACCATTAGGAAATTTCTCCTTAGTTCTAGGTTGATTCTCTCCTTGGTTAGTTTCCACCCATTGTTTCTCGTCTTGCTTTCTGGTGCTTTGGAAAATAGGTTGACCCCCCCCTCTTCTTTGTAGGAGCCCTTCAAACATTGCTGTCATATCCCCCCTTAGTAGTTCTTTATATATAGAATGCATACTGTAAAGTTAAACTATAAGGTTTTATACGTTGCTCAGTTTTTTATGCGTGTTTATTTTAAACAACTGTCCACCCCCTCTGTAAAAATAGCAATTTAATAAATGATGAAATAATGGGAATTTTTCCATATTTCTAATTCTCTTGGTTAGGAAAAAAAAGAAAAAAAGAGAGATTGGATGGGGGGGTGGGAAACACAGAGCTTTTGATTGAACTAATCCAAGAGTGTGAATCCTACTATATTTAACTGCACAGCACACAGCAATAAATTGAATAATAGACGGAAGAAGAGAGGTACTTGAAAAATAACAGCATTTCATACCAACATAATAACATTTCTAGAAAGGCCAGCATCCATGATCTAGGAAAGCTTTGTAATACAGAGCTACTTACAAAGGGAGATGGATATAGTTAACTTTAGAAACTCACTCGCACCGAACAATAAAACCTCTGCCTGTAATTTCATAACTTAAGTACACACACTGGAAATATAGCTTCCAAAGTCAATATTCAACGGCCTGGGATAAAATACTGCCATTCCTCAGCAATTTGTTCTTTCTTTTGTTCATTGTTTCCTGTCTTAAAGAATACTGGATAGCCCTGATCTGCAAGAGGTGCCAACTCTGAAATATTTTAACCTAGAAGTCATCATTACGTTAATACGTTGCCTTATTCCCTAGGAAAAGACCTTGCCATCATTCAGGTGTTGTTAATTAGCTTCACGCTGATTTCATATCATCATTTTTTTTTTATTATTACAACTGTAAGAAAAGGTAAACTGTAAAATCAGTTGCTGGGCATCCAGTGGTCAGGAGTGAAGAAGTAACTTTTTCATTTGTTTTTAATAGCCCCCCCAAGAGTGAAATATTACTTTTCTGAACTAAACTGCCCCAAGCTGCTCTCTTGATATAGCAAAGCAGAGCACTTTGTTCAGGTGGACAATTTATTTGGCTGAAGAATTTGTTAGTAGCTCAGCACATCTTTAGTTGGCCTTTAATTAGTTCAGGACTATATTAGTTTCATTTTCCCCCCATGCTTTTGTAATGACAGTATACAAAGACAGGTGTGCCAAAAAGACTATATTGTTATGACCCAGGTAGTCAAGGCAGGCCTCTAGAGAGTCCTTTATTTCTCTCAACAAATGTTCCAGCCAATGACCCTTCAACAATCAATAAGGCTCTCACCCACCTGCTACCCTGAAGGCAGCCACCCTCAGTCCCCCAAATAACAGCCCCTCTACTACAAACAAAGAGATCTTGTGAGAAGGATCTCGGAGTCCTAGTGGACAATCACTTAAATAGGAGCCAGCCGTGTGCTGCAGCTGCCAAAAAAGCCAACACAGTGCTAGGCTGCATTAACAGAGGGACAGAATCAAGATCACCTGAAGTGTTAATACCACTTTACAACGCCTTGGTAAGGCCACACCTGGAATCCTGCATCCAGTTTTGGTCACCACGATGTAAAAAGGATGTTGAGTCTCTAGAAAGATTACAGAGAAGAGCAACAAAGATGATCAGGGGACTGGGGGCTAAAACATATGAAGAACGGTTGCTGGAATTGGGTAGGTCTAGTCTAACGAAGAGAAGGACGAGGGGTGACATGATAGCAGTCTTCCAATATCTCAGGGGCTGTCCCAAAGAAGAGGGAGTCAAGCTATTCTCCAAAGCACCTGAAGGCAGGACAAGAAGCAATGGATGGAAACTAATCAAGGAGAGAAGCAACCTAGAACTAAGGAGAAACTTCCTGACAGTTAGAACAATTAACCAGTGGAACAACCTGCCTCCAGAAGCGGTGAGTGCTCCAACACTGGGAGTTTTTAAGAAGAGACTGGACATTTGTCTGAAATGGTATAAGGTTTCCTGCCTGAGCAGGGAGTTGGACTAGATGGAAGTCCCTTCCAACTTTATTATTATTATTGTTATTATTATTAAAGCCCACAGACTAGGAGCACGCTCACAGGGCAAGGTCCAGGGTTCCAAGTCCAATCCACCAGGTAAGGTCCAGGCACAATACAACAGCAATCCTCAGGACAAGAAACAGGTCCCAGAAAAGAAGCAGTTCCAAAGCCCCAGTGAAGCAAAGCCCAAATGTAGGCCACAAGAGAAGAGTGGGGAACAAGC
>JALGBA010001502.1:7500-125000 GCA_023970755.1 Azemiops feae
ATTTACTGATTAGTAAGACTGTACCTGGCCAATTACTATTTTAAACCTTAGATTCAGGCTGTTTCAGGACTAAATAACATCTTTCTAATTAAAGTAAATTTTAGATATTCTTCCAGAGATATTTTCAGCTTAGTTTCTTTCTGACCTGCTAGTTATCAAAGTGGAAAGAATCATTTTGAACAATGCAATGTTTTTTTAACACGGTAGCCTCTAGTGCTCCTATTTAGTGACATGCAATCTGTTCTCAGTATGAATTTCTTTTAGTTATGTGGGAGGGAGGAATTCTTTGTTTAAATAAAGAACTTTCTTCCCTATTGTTCTGTGCACATTAGCCACGCCATTTAGTAAAGTGCAAATCTTCAAACTCTGAGAGTCTAGAAAGTTTTGTGTGCTTGCAAAGCAAGCAGACGTCTCAAATTTCAGAATATTTGCCAAGATTTCCAGGGAGCTTTTAATAGTCCAAGCATAAAACATCTTCTCCCACACCCTAATATCACCAGTCCACCTGACTTTTGAAGAATGACAGTGTTTCCCCCCCATTTCAAGATATCAAATCAAATTGTGCAATCGACAACTTCATTTCAACAGGAGGGTTGTGAGCTCCAGTGAATCACTGCTAAGAGCTTTAGATGACTTGTCTGATGAAGCTAAAAAAAATGTGGATGTAAAATGGGCGCATATGATAGCAATAGCACTTAGACTTATATACCATCTCACAGTGCTTACAGCCCTTCTCTAAGTGGTTTACAGAGTCAGCCTGTTGTCCCCAACTGGGTCCTCATTTTACCGACCTGGGAAGGATGGAAGGCTGAGTCAACCTTGAGCAGTTGAAAATTGAACTGCTGGCAGTGAGCAGAGTCAGCCTGCAAAACTCAATTCTAACGACTGTGCCACAGAATAGAATAGAATAGAATAGAATAGAATAGAATAGAATAGAATAGAATAGAATAGAATAGAATAGAATAGAATAGAATAGAATAGAATGGAATGGAATGGAATGGAATGGAACGGAATGGAACGGAACGGAACGGAACGGAATAGAATAGAATAGCTCTGATCAAAATAATGTAGAATTTTAATTACAAGTAAAATAACTGTTTTAGGGCAAGTGGGTGAGGCCACCTCACAACCTGACCAGGTATTGAAAGCAGGTCAATCAAGCCTCTAATTTTGAAGTTTGATAGGCTGACTAAGAGTAGAACAACGCAAGAAGCTCTGATGGAACAAATTTTGTGTGTCACATTGAATCTTTTGATGGTAGGGTGGAAAGGAAATGAGATCAAATTTCTTAGCTAGGGGGTTGTTAATTGGGTCTTCTTTAAAGGGTTCATATTAGAATTATTGGAAAAATATAGTCATTTTTTTGGGTGTGGGGAATATTCTCGAGCGCTGCAGAAATATTGCAAGCTGAGAAAGTCACTGTATAGTTGTGTTCTTTAGAGTTCAATGCTGGTGCTTCTTCATTTTGCTTCTCTCTCTCTCTCTCTCTCTCTCTCTCTCTCTCTCTCTCTCTCTCTCTCTCTCTCTCTCTCTCTCTCTCTCTCCACAAGGATAGAAAAACAAGAAATGACCTTTCAGTAATGGTTCCTAAGTAGACACAACTCTATAGCACAGCTTGCTTTTCAGACAGTATGTCTAAACCAAAATGTTTATCATATTTGGAACTTTTGCATTATCATGTTAAGGTCTGGTTTACAAATGAATCTATAGAAAAGTTTTTATAGCCATGCTTCCTGATCTTGCATACTATTTTTATTTTTGTTTGGCACATACTAGATTTTTACTCCCTGGAAAATAGAAATTATGCTTATGTGCATTTGGATTCCTTAAAAACCTTTGCCTGCATTTTGTTCAGGTGTTTACGAGGATAGGGGGATACATGTATGTGTGCAAATGCTATGGCTTCGTAATTAATTTGGGGTAATAGCAGAAAAAAAAATATATTTGCACACCTATAGAGTTAAGGGTCAATATCTCCAAATATCTAATGTTAATGTTAAATGATATTATGTAGAATGAAAATAAATAAATAAATCTCTGCTTGGATTCTTGAAGAGTTCTTGCAAAATCTGAGAATTAAACCTCAATTTGGGATTTGTTTTGTTTCATGAACTATATTTGGAGACACATTTCATTCTTGCACCTGCAAATATTTACTTTTACAGTACACAAGTGCTACTTACACAGCAAACTGCACACCTGCACAATTTGGATCTCAATTTGCAATGTGCCTCCTGGGTGGGAATGCGGTTTGCAGTAGGTAAGCTAAATACTTAGATCCAATAAACACTTGGAGTTGACTCCCTGATCTTCCAAACCCAGATTAAGTGGCAGCCAATGATTGATACAGGACACTTCAATCCTTTTTTTTCCCAGGTGCAATTTAATGCCAGAACACAAGGAGCACAATTATATTTACATTTGTTGCTGAATTACTGATTAACCATATCCCTCAGGAGGAAGAAGAGGAAGAAGAAGAAGAAGAAGAGGAGGAGGAGGAGGAGGAAGAGGAGGAGAAGGAGAAGGAGAAGGAGAAGGAGAAGGAGAAGGAGAAGGAGAAGAAGAAGAAGAAGAAGAAGAAGAAGAAGAAGAAGAAGAAGAAGAAGAAGAAGAAGAAGAAGGAAGAAGGAAGAAGGAAGAAGGAAGAAGGAAGAAGAAGAAGGAAGAAGAAGGAAGAAGAAGGAAGAAGAAGGAAGAAGAAGGAAGAAGAAGAAGAAGAAGAAGAAGAAGAAGAAGAAGAAGAAGAAGAAGAAGAAGAAGAAGAAGAAGAAGAAGAAGAAGAAGAAGAAGAAGAAGAAGAAGAAGAAGAAGAAGAAGAAGAAGAAGAAGAAGAAGAAGAAGAAGAAGAAGAAGAGGAGGAGGAGGAGGAGAAGGAGAAGGAGAAGGAGAAGGAGAAGGACCTTAATCCAAAGTGGATGGCTTCCATAGCGAAGATCTTTTCTTGAGTCACTTCATGACTCACTTGAGTCACTTGAGTCACTTGAGTTAATTCATCTGCTTCTCAGAAAGATCCTGGTGCACGATCTGCAATTCTACTTAGCAGTTTCATGATATTAGCTGAACTGCAATTGTTGCCCTTTTAAAATTGTGGGCATTTTCACTCTTTAGGCATCTTAGCGGATCGAACTTTGCAAGTGAAGTGTGAAAGCAGCCCAGGTGGCCACTTCGTGATTTTTCAAACTTCTACAGGAGTCAGATCACTGCCAGCAGATTTGCCATCGGTTTAATTGGAAACCAACCTTAAGCATCTCAGAAGTGAAAAGGGATGACCAAAAAAGTAACAGGTGGAAGGTCATCGAATAGAGATCTAACCCAGAAGTAAGGAGAGATTTCCTGACGGTGAGAACCATTAATCAGCGGAACAGCTCTGCCTTAGAAGTTGTGGGTGCTCCATCATTGGAGGTTTTCAAGAAAAGACTTGACAGCCATTTGTCTTGACTGACGCTATAAGGTCTCCTGCTCAAGCAGGGGGTTGGACTTGACGACCTTCAAGGTCCCTTCTAACCCTATTGTTCCTACGTTCTATTTAGCAGAGAGGTTACACACAGTAGCCTTAGAAATCTATCATTAATTTGTCTTGTTGTTGTTTTTTTAATTTTATTTTTACACTGTGTGCAGTATGGCGGTTTTTTCTTTCCAGTAAAATAAAGAAACAAAGAACTTCTCTCCCTAGTGAGGTCCCCTTCAGTTACTCTGCAGCAGTCCTCATTAGGGGTTTCTTTTGATCTAGTAGGTGAAAATGTATCTGAAGAGTATCTTTATATATATATATATGTAGGTCTTGGCGTATTTGGGTCTTTTCCCGTGTAAGATTGAGAGTGTCTTGGTGACATTTCGACGAGGTCCCACTCGCCATCTTCAGGCTGGTGTCTTCGTCTTCGTGCTTGTGCGAGCAAAGCGTGATCAGAGCTGCCGTCCTTCTATAAATACTGGAGGGGGTATGTGGCATGTTGGCTTTGTAGCTGTAAGCGGGTTGGTTGGCTGTGTTGTTGCTAAGACCTGCATACCTGTACCCGTGAAAATCTACGAAAACAAATATATATAAATAAATAAATAAATAAATAAAAAAGGAAGAAACAGCTGCGATCACACATTGCTCCTAGAAGCACAAGGCCGAAGAGACACCAGCCTGAAGATGACGAATGAGACTTCGTCGGAACGTCGCCAAGACACTTCCAATTTTACGCGGGAGAAAACCCGAATTACCAAAGACCTACATACAAACACCCGTGAAAACCTCAGAAAACATATATATATGTCCGGGTAGACATATTAAGTGTGCATGGTTAACATAATACTAAAAAGCTATAGTAAATAAATTTATCACTAATAATCATAAAAAATTAACCAATACATATCATTCATTCTATGAATAACAATAATTAATGTACTATTGATAATATATTACTAACTGAATATAATTACTTATAAATACTAGTATATTGCTTATTAATTATAATTACTTATAGGTAAGAATATTCACCGCAAACATCTAACATAAAAGTTAAAAAATAAATAAAAATATCATTTATCTTATTTAATTTCATAACCTTTTTTTGTTCTGTCGTATTGCTAACCATTGATAGAATTTTCCCCATGTTTTAAAATAAATAGTGTCTCCTTTCTCTTTGATTTCTAAAGTTAGTCTATCCATTTCTGCGCATTCCAATACTTTCGTAATAATAATCTGATCAGGTGGTATACTTTCATTTTTTCCCAAAATTTCCAAAATTATTTTTACACTGTGTGCAGTATGGTGGCTTTTTCTTTCCAGTAAAAAAAGAAACAAAGAACTTCTCTCCCTAGTTACTCTGCAGCAGTCCTCATTAGGGGTTTCTTTTGATCTAGTAGGTGAAAACATATCTGAAGCGTATCTTGAAGAACTATTCTGAAATGCATCCAAGTCCTGCGAAGGATACTCTGAAATTTGAATGAAAATAATGGCTAGCAGAAGGCCACCTGACAGAAGGCCACCTGAAGAGACTAGAAGCATTTGAAATGTGGATTTACAGGCGACTGTTATGTATAAGCTGGGTGGACAAGATCAGAAATGAGGAGGTGATAAGCCGCCTGGGAAAGCCAAGGGAAATCATCAAAACAATTAAAAAACGAAAGTTAGAATATTTCGGACATGTGATGCGACACCCAGAAAAATACGGCATACTCCATTTAATCCTCCAGGGAAAGATTGAAGGCAAATGAGGTCCAGGCAGAAGAAGAACATCATGGCTTCAACATCTAAGGGACTGGTTTGAACAAAACTCAGCAGCACTTTTTCGTGTGGCTGCTGATAAAAACAGGATCGCCAACAGGATCGCCAATGTCCGATAACGGATATGGCACAAGAAGAAGAAGAAGAAAAAAAAAAAACTCCACCCGGTTGATACTAGGAAGCTTATGATGGCACATTTGCTCACAGGTGATCCTCCAAGTTATGACCCTGATAGAATTCTGTTGCCAGCCAGGGGATGATTGATGTTTGATTTTTTTTTTTGTTTCCTGACCACCCAACTTCAAAGAGGCAAAGAAGCAGAGGAAACCTCATAACCATTAAGTCAACGGTCAACCGGTCCTTCCAAGTAGATTTAATAAATGGATGCCCTTCAGCCTGAAACCTTTGCTTACAGTGCATGCAGCTAACCTGTTTGGAAGGAAGTAGAATAGCAATATGGTTTGAACGGAGTGGATTCAGTAGTAGCAAGTGCCGAAGACAAAAAAAAGGAAAAATCTGAGCACTAAATGGCAGGGGAAAAAAAATAAGTGATGAAAATGTAACCCAGAGGACAAAAAAGAAACAGATTTTGAGCGAGTAGGCAGTTCTCAATGTAGTCATTGAATAGGGCAAAGGAAATAGATCAACCAAGGGTTTTGTTTTTTTTTCCCATTCTGGCTGCTTTCTGGAGGAAATGATTTCATGTTTAGCTAAATGTGCATACAATTCTGCACGCTGCGAGGATCTCTGAAGTCTGGAAGGCAACTGTAGGCTGAACCTGCAAAGTGATGTCTCAGGTAACCAAACGTTCTCTTGCTTGTAGTGTTTGGTGGGGCAAGGAGTATTTACACTTGTATGTGACCCATATCTGCTCTGATAAAGATTGGTGGGCTTGCTACCTTCCTGCCCAGTGTCCCTACCACTTGAGCCACCCCTTTCTTCTGCCAGGTGTTAAGAAATAGAATAGAATAGAGCTGGAAGGGACCTTGGAGGTCTTCTAGTCCAGCCCCCCACTTAAGCAGGAGAACCTATACCATCTCAGACAAGTGACTGTCTGGTCCACGGGTCGGCAACCCATGGCTCCGGAGCCGCATGTGGCTCTTTCAGCCTTCTCCTGTGGCTCCCAGCCTCCTCTGCCATTTGCAGAGAGAGAGAGAGAGAGACAGAGAGAGGCATGTGCGCTTCCCTTCTCTCTCTCTCTCTCTCTCTCTCTCTCTCTCTCTCTCTCTCTGTGTAAAAAAGAGAGTGGCCTCACGCTGTTGTCCGACAAGCTGACAAGCTTATTGGGCGGGGCTCCTACCTTTGCTTCGTCTCCGCAGGAAGCAGCAGAAAGCAGAAAGCAACAGCTCTCTCTCTCTCTCTCTTTCTCTCTCTCTCTCACACACACACACACACACTGAGTGGGGGAAGAGGACTGGCAGACCAAGGGCAGGAGAGAGACAGCCCAATAAGAGAGAGAGAGGGAGGGAAACAAAGAGATGGAGGGAGGGAGAGAGAGAGAGAGAGAATTCATGCACATCAGCCTCTATTTCTTTTTAATTAAACTCTTCAATCAAGCTTCTCCTCTCCTGTGCGCTCATGTGCGCGTGCAAATTTTGCGGCTCCCAGTGTTTTCTTTTCTCTGGGAAATGGGTCCAAGTGGCTCTTGGAGTGTTTAAGGTTGCCGACCCCTGGTCTAGCCTCTTCTTAAAAATCTCCAGTGATGGAGCGCCCACAATTTTTGGAGGCAACCTGTTCCACTGGTTAATTGTCCTCACTGTCAGGAAGTTTCTCCTTAATTCCAGGTTGCTTCTCTCTTTGGTCAGTTCCCAACCATTGTTTCTCGTCCTTCCCTCTGCTGCTTTGGTGAATAACCTGACCCCCTCTACCTAGTGGCAACCCCTCAGATACTGGAACACTGCTATCACGTCTTCCCTATTTCTTCTTTTCTTTAGACTAGCCAAACCCAAGTCCTGCAGCCGTTCTTCGTATGTTTTAGTCTCCAGGCCTTTGACCACCTTAGTTGATCTTCTCTGAATTTTTTCCAAGAAATGGGCATATCCAGTAGATCTTACATCAGCTCTTAGGATATGAACAAGGATAGTATGGAATAACATTGTTTAAAAAGCCAGCAATTTAAGAATCCTAGCTATTATACGGAATGCTACCCGTAACTCATGTGGTTGAATTTTATCTTCCCATAGGGTCAGACAACATAACCCATCATCTGGAATACTGAGGGGATGACACAGAGGGGCATTTCAAAAGAGCATCCTTCCTCTGTCCTGCCTTAAAATAACTCCTAGAATTCCGGTGATAAAAGTCATCTCATTTCGTACAGAAATAGACTTAGAACTTTCCAGATTTATTCAGTAGTTAAGTGCTCAGGAGAGAAAGGCGCAGGCCTTATTTAATATCACATTCAACTGACTGATAAATAGACGGTATTTATCTATTTGTTGCCCAATAAAAAGCTAAACTTTCAGATCTAAGCTAGCCCGTCGCTCATTCTTCTTTGTCATTTCAAGAGTTCTCCTTGAAAGCGAAAAAGTTGCGTGCTTACACAAAGGACCGACGAGGGAGTGGAGACAATTGATTCCTGCGAGTATGAAGTGGTGAAGAGACCCATAAGCCTGTTATTGATGTCGCCATTACTCTTAGGTATAAGTCAGTAGTAATCCATCTTGTTTGGTGAGTTCTCTCTCTCCTTTTTTGAAATCTCTGTCGCTAATCAAGAGATGGATTGGAAGAGGAACGGGAATCAAGAAGTTCAAATATAGAATCGGAGTTGTTTCTCCTGTTGTGTTTTTTTTCCACCTTGATTGATTATGTATTTAATTTATTTAAATGTATCCTCTTCTGAAATTGGTGCCTCAACAAGGTCTTTAGAGCCAGGTGGGGAACTTAAAAAAAAAAGAAGAAGACATCATGCAATCTCCATCAGTAAATGATGAGAAGGAATTCTTGCTACCAGGGATCTCCAGTTGATTTGAGCACCTTACTGATTAATGGGGGATTTGAAGAAAACCTAGCCATGGTAGAAGGGATAATGAGGGCAAGAAGGGATTTTTATTTTTATTTTGTTTTATTTTCCCCCTATATCTTAGCCTCCAACATGAAGTGCCAAATTTCTGGAGAACATCAGGAGAAAGGGCAAATCTATGCCGTTCTGCCAATCTGCAAACTGGACTGGAATTCACATAGTATGTCAAGAAAAGGGCTTCTATTTTGCTTTCCCCCCTCCTTTGCTTGGCTTGTTCTTCTCGCTGCACGAATGATAATAGTTACATTTCCATCACAAAAGAACTTAAAACAGTTTTTCTCTTCCACAATATAGGGCAGTCTGATGCCAACCAGTTTTTCAATGTTATAGCGTCCTGTACCGATAAAGGAGTAACACATATTGCAACCTTTCTTTTTCTTTTTCAACAGTATATTGATGAGGAAAGTCACAGTAATTAGCACACTACTTAAAACCTGCCCCAGCAAGTGTCAGTGAGTTGCAGCATCCAGAAAGCCCCAACAACTTTTCTCTTGGTTCCTTACACCCAACTTTTGTCTTTGCACCCAGCTGCTGCAGCCAAAGCAGAAGTATCTTTCTTTAAGTAAGGTTCTACATTTAGGAAAGAAAAACCAAATGTACAGGTACAGTATAGGTGGTACCTGGCTCAATAGTAGCAACTGCGAGAGGTATCTCGGAGTCCTAATGGGCAATCACTTAAAGATGAGCCAGCTGTGTGCTGCAGCTGCCAAAAAAGCCAACACAGTCCTAGGCTGCATGAACAGAGGGACAGAATCAAGATCCCGTGAAGTGTTAATACAACTTTACAATGCCTTGGTAAGGCCACACTTGGAATATTGCAACCAGTTGTGGTCACCACGATGTAAAAAAGATGTTGAGACTCCAGAAAGAGTACAGAGAAGAGCAACAAAGATGATCAGGGGACTGGAGGCTAAAACATATAAGGAACGGTTGCTGGAATTGGGTATAATGAAAAGAAGGACGATGGGTGACATGATAGAAGGGTTCCAAAAATGAGGAAGTCAAACTATTCTCCAAAGCACCTGAAGGCAAGACAAGAAGCAATGGATGGAAACTAACCAAAGAGAGAAGCAACCTAGAACTAGAACTAAGAAGAAATGCCCTGACAGTTAGAACAATTAATCAGTGGAACAACCTGCCTCCAGAAGTTATGAATGCTCCAGCACCGGATGTTTTTAAGAAGAGATTGGATAACCATTTGTCTGAAATGGTATAGTTTCCTGCCTGAGCAGGGGGTTGGACTAGAAGACTTCCAAGGTCCCTTCAAAATCTTTCTATTCTATTCTATTCTATTCTATTCTATTCTATTCTATTCTATTCTATTCTATTCTATTCTATTCTATTCTATTCTATTCTATTCTATTCTGTTCTGTTCTGTTCTGTTCTGTTCTGTTCTGTTCTGTTCATTACATTACATTACATTACATTACATTACATTACATTACATTACATTACATTACATTACTGTCTCCTTCTTGAACCCACAGCCACCCTCCTACCTCAGCTGCTCTAGTTTCTCTGGTGAGCACTTCCCATCTGTGGTTCCCTGAGCCTTTGGAAAGCTGTGTTGTCTTCAGGAATCTTTTTGAAAGCTTATGAGGCATGCTCTTTTGGAGCAGGGCAGATATGCTCTGTTCTTGCAATGCTTCAGAAGACCTCAAAGTTTTCCAAAGGCTTTCCAAAGGAAGAACTGTTCTTCAAAGCTTCGGGAAGGCCTCTGTGGCAAGCAATCACCAGAGAAGTTGAACGAAACATCAGCAGTCTCCCATTGGGCAAAAACACTTTTGCTCTTTCTCCATTGGCTGGCATGCTCATCTGTGTTATGCTGCTGTCTTCTTCTCCATTCACGAACTGTCCCTTCTCTGTTTCTTATACCCTTGCCAGCTCATTGTGGAGAAAAGATAGTCCAGTAGAAGATGATGTGGTATTCACAATGATGTATCAGTCGAACTATGATTACCACTTATAAAATAAACCACTTAACTTTCTTTAAAACATTTTTCACAGATCCATAAGCAATTCACTCTGCAAACAAAGTACCTTTTTCCAAGCATTTGAAAAAGATACAATAAAACTGGGGAAAATCAGTTAAATATAATAGATTTATTGTCTTCTATGCTACAGAGAGGATACTCTGGATTGTCTGCAAAGGAATCAGCTTCTTCTCGTAATATTCCATCTTACTGCCAAGTTTGGATGGGTTAGATTGTCTTCCTCTTCCTTCTATGTGACAATCTAATTAATAAATATCATGATTATTAATTTACTTGGTCCATTTCATCATGGCACTTATGATCATTATTATATTATCATGCATTATAATTTGGCTAGTATTCATTCTGGTCCTACTCCGGTTTTCTCTTGACCAATGTGACTCATAATCCTGATCAAACTTTTGTGCTGCTGTTTCCTATAGACTTTCAAATCATGGTAACATATTCTAAAAGCTTCAAGTTGATAAAGGGAAAAGAACTCTGAATTTATTTCTGCAAAAATATACTGAAGCTACAGGGAAGCGACTTTGACGTTTCTGCAGGAGACCTGCACTCTCTCTCTCTCTCTCTTTGTCTTTCCCCCTGACTTTATATATAAAATATTTCCTTCTACAGAACACACTGTTGAAAATATATTCTTATCATTTTTAAGGTCATTTTTTAAATGTTCAGAACAAATGATTCAGCCTGTGCTAGCTTATCTTTGATGGCAATTGTCAGATTGATTGGAATATGGAAACACACCGGTAGAAGAACAAGGTAATTTTAGGGCACAGACGTACCATTAATAAGAGTTTGACCTTATGACTCTTAGTAGAAAAAATACATATGAGTACCTCAGAGAGGTACGTTTTTGATTTTGTAGGCTTTCAATCAGCTTTCATCTCCATTTCCAAGGCAAGTTATGGAAGTCTCAAATGTAGATCAGAAGCTCTTGGCATTAATTAAGATGAAGGCATCCACATACAGCCTAGAAAAAAGTAGAGCTAAAGCTTGTTTCTATCTAATGGCCAAGAAGCAAAAGGAGTATTTAAACTCTGTTGGTATCCAATTTTTACACTGGTGAGTTGGTTTAGATAAAGGAATATGTTCTGCCATGTTAGACAGCTGGGCATATGGCTGATGTAGAAATACTTCCAACTTCTCTTCTTGTACGAGAAGCATGCTTTCTATTATGCTGTTAAATGCAGACAACCTGTGTACTACACAGATACTAATGTGATTAATACAAAATTAGGATGGAAACCTGCCAACAAAAGTACGCATAGTCAAGGCCATGGTTTTCCCAGTTGCAATGTATGGCTGTGAAAGTTGGACCATAAGAAAAGCTGAGCGCCAAAGAATGGAGGCCTTTGAACTATGGTGCTGGAGAAGACTCCTGCGAGTCCCCTGGACTGCAAGGCGATCAAACCGGTCAGTCCTAGAGGAGATCAACCCTGACTGCTCTTTAGAAGGCCAAATCCTGAAGTTGAAACTCAAGTACTTTGGCCACCTAATGAGAAGGAAGGACTCACTGGAGAAGAGCCTGATGCTGGGAAAGATGGAGGGCAATAGAAGAAGGGGACGACAGGGAATGAGGTGGCTGGATGGAGTCACTGAATCAGGAGGCGTGAGCTTAAATGGACTCCAGAAGATGGTAGAGGACAGGAAGGCCTGGAGGAGCGTTGTCCATGGGGTCACGATGGGTCGGACACGACTTCGCAACTAACAACAACAAGGATGGAAACAAAAATGGACAGCAGTGAGAAGCTTCATTTATTAAATGGAGTGGAGGCCTTGGCAGGATTAGAAGATTTGAGGTTTCTTTCATTTCAGGAGAGCCATGTCAGAAAATGAATATACTGTATCTCCGCACTTAGCATTCTACTAAGATAAGTCACTGACCTGATACAGCCGTTCTTATAACCCTGAAGTAGATGAGACAGTTTTTTTTTTCCCCTTCTTCCCTGATTTCCTTGGATTCTTGGTGAAACCAAATGGAATCAGTAAAGATGAGGTTCAAAGGAGTTGTGTTTGCAAAGGCCGTTAATTTATTTAGCTTGGGGAGTGGTGTCCATGTATTATTAGAGGTTTTTTGAGGCCAAACATTACATGGTGGTTTGAAAAAGAGGGGAGAAAGGGGAAGCAATGAAATAGGGACTGTGCTGAAAGAAGCCACACCCATAAATCTCTTAACAATAAAGTCAGAGTGGTACTATCATTTCACATTATTTTAATAGTCCTCTGTTGATGCAAACTAGGACTTCATGGGCTTTTTGATAGCTGCAGCACACTGCTGGCTCATACTTAAGTGGCCCTTCCTTCCTTCCTTCCTTCCTTCCTTCCTTCCTTCCTTCCTTCCTTCCTTCCTTCCTTCCTTCCTTCCTTCCTTCTTCACTAGGACACATAGATCCCTCTCACAGTCATCACCATTGAGCCAGCTACCACCTATTCTATACCTGTGCATTTCGGGGGGTTTTCTTGAATCTGTCTATTTAGAACTCTTCTAAAAAAAAAAATATCTAGGCATGTTCTCTTCACATGTGCTCCTGGCACTGAGGACATTTAAGGCAGATCAGCTATGCTATCCCAGCTGAACTTTAAAGACTTTCTTAATTAAAGAATGGAGGAGATAAATGATCTCCTAGATGCATTTCCCCCCACCCAAAAAAAAAAAAAAAACATACGAGAAACTTATCTGAAAGAACTCTGCTTTATTTCCCTGAATTATTCTTCGAACCAGCAATTAATCACGGTGCGCTATCATTTGGCCAAGATAGGGCAAGAAGGACTCTTTTTAGCCCTTTGGATTTTAGCACACAAATTATTTCAAGGAGCACTTGCCCAACCTTAGCACTAAATATCAATTTAGATCTTGTTAATTCTAACCACCCAGTGGACATGTTTCAAATGTCATTTAAAAGAAACGTTGCATAGCCACAGTTGGTGGACCGACTACCGGGACCAATAATTTAAAGGTTGTAGTCAACCAATCCTTGCCATGTATGAAAATAAAGTCCTTTTTTTTTTAATGAAAACAATAGAAGAAAATACAAATGCTATGAGTTAACTATGACTAATAAGAGCTTATAAAGCAACCTGGAATTAAGGAGAAACTTCCTGACAGTGAGGACAATCAACCAGTGGAACAAGCTTTGCCTCCAGAAATCGTGGGCGCTCCATCACTGGAGATTTTCAAGAAGAGGCTAGACAGTCACCTGTCTGAGATGCTATAGGTTCTCTTGCTTGAGCAGGGGGATGGACTAGAAGACCTCCAAGGTCCCTTCCAGGTTTATTCTATTCTATTCTAAAGATATGGTCTACCATAAGATTTGGTTGAGGACCCCATCCCCTGTTTTTTGATAGAAGCCTTTGGTAGTCATTGAGAATGAGTTGGAAAGCTATATAAGTTTTCCTAAATACAGGCAGTGAACATTCAAAGATACAATGATTTAGTGAACATTCATTTAGTGAACATTCAAAGATACAATGACACTGGGGAAAAAAGTGACCCTTTTTCACACTTAGGACCACTGCAGCATCCCCATGGTCACATGATCCAAATTTGGATGCTTGGCAACTGGCATGTACTTAGGACGGTTGTAGTGTTCTGGGGTCATGTGATAACCTTTGACTTTCTGAGAAGCAAAGCCAATGGAGAAGCCAGATTCACTTCACAACCGTATTATTAACTTAACAACTTAAGTTACTCACTTAACAACTGTGGCAAGAAAGATCTTAAGATGGGTCAAAGCTGACTTTACACACTATCTTGCTTAGCAACAGATATTTTGGGCTCAAGGGTGCTCATACGTCGAGGATTACCTGACCAGGACAAAATGGAGGGTAAAAAAAAGGAAAGATTGTCCCTTTAGAGAAGAGGAAGATCTAGGAAAAGAAGTTGTGTCGATGAGAACTTTTATTGTGTTTCTTACATCTAACCATCATTGTCGACCTATGGGAAGCCATCATTGGAGACCGGTTCACAGGGGGATGACGTGTGAACTTCCACTCAGATGGACATTTGATAAGTCGCCCATATGCAATTAAGATGATTAAGGCCCTGGAGACATTTGATAAGTCGCCCATATGCAATTAAGATGATTAAGAGCCTGGAGACTAAAACTTATGAAGAAGGAACTAGCTATGATCAGTTTAGAGAAAAGAAGGACTAAGAGTGACATGATAGCAATATTCCAGTATTTGAGGGGCTGCCACAAAGAAGAGGGGGTCAAATTATTCTCCAAAGCGCCTGAAGGCAGGACAAGGAGCAACGGATGGAAACTAATCAAGGAGAGAAGCAACCTGGAATTTAGGAGAAATTTCCTAAGAGTGAGGACCATTAACCAGTGGAACAGCTGGCCTCCAGAAGTTGTGGGTGCTCCATCACGGGAGGTTTTTTAAGAGGAGACTGGACAGCCACTTGTCTGAAATGGTACAGGGTCTCCTGCTTGAGGAGTGGGTTGGACTAGAAGACCTCTTAGGTCTCTTCCAGCCCTATTCTATTCCATATGCCACTGAATATACACTGGGAACAATAGAGACGGGATGTTTAAATATTCTTTTTCAGTGAGAAATGTTGATAAGGATTTAGAAAGAGTGGGATCAAAATGTATTTGTGGGAAGGTGCAGAAGCTTGGGATAACCGACTTCAGAGTATGCCAGGGAAATGTCTTTTTAAAGGGACATTGAAAAGAAAACCAATGAGGACGCTGCTCAAATGACCAGGCTGACCACAGCAGAGACATTCATAAAAGTCACGGGAGAGTGAAGTATGATTTATGGGTATTGGAGGCCAGGAAAGCAGATGATCACTGTCACATTTCAGCCGTTGTGTAGCAGTAATAGCATTCATTTCTGCTTACATACACCAGAGGAAAGGGAGGGCGGCCAGCTTCAGTAGGGCTTTATTAAATAACATGCAGCTACAAAGACAGATGAAAGAACCTTACTTTTTCAAGGCAATATTATGAAAGCGTCTTTCTTTTCTTTTCTTCTTTCTTTTCTTCTTTCTTTCTTTCTTTCTTTCTTTCTTTCTTTCTTTCTTTCTTTCTTTCTTTCTTTCTTTCTTTCTTTCTTTCTTTCTTTCTTTCTTTCTCTCTCTCTCTCTCCCTCCCTCTCTCCCTCCCTCCCTTCCCTGTTTTTTCCTTCCTTGCTTCTTTCTGTTTCCTTCCTTCCTTCCTTCCTCCCTCCCTCCCTTTTTACTTCCTTGCTTCCCTCCTTTTTTCTTTCCTTCCTTCCTTCCTTCCTTCCTTCCTTTCCTTCCTTCCTTCCCTCCCTCCCTTCTTTCTTCCCTCCCTCCCTCCCTCCTTTCCTTCCTTCCCTCCCTCCCTTCTTTCTCCCCTCCCTCCTTTCCTTCCTTCCTTCCTCCCTCCCTCCCTCCCTCCCTTTTTCCTTCCTTGCTTCCCTCCTTTTTTCCTTCCTTCCTTCCTTCTTCCCTCCCTCCCTCCATTTTTTTTCTTCCTTTTTTCCTCCCTCCCTCCCTCCCTCTCTTCTTTCCTTCCTTCCTTCCTTCCCTCCCTCCCTCCCCTCCCTATTTTTCCTTCCTTCCTTCCTTCCTTCTTCCTTCCTTCCTTCCTTCCTCTCCTCCCTCCCTCCCTCCCTCCCTTCGTTTTTTCCTTCTTTTTTCCTCCCTCCCTCCCTCCCTCCCCCTCCCTCTCTCTTTCCTTCCTTCCTTCCTTCCCTCCCCCCTCCCCTCCCTATTTTTCCTTCCTTCCTTCCTTCCTTCCTTCCTTCCTTCCTTCCTTCCCTCCCTCCCTCCCTCCCTCCCTCCCTCCCTTCCTGTTTTTTCCTTCTTTTTTCCTCCCTCCCTCCCTCTCTCTCTCCCTCCCTCCCTCTCTTCCTTCTTTCTTTCCTTCCTCCCTCCCTCCCTTCCTTCCTTGAAAAAAAACAACACTTGGAGGATGGTGTCCTGAGATTTGTCTTACCCCACATGAACCTACTCTTAATTTTACTAAAGAAACAAGCAAAACTCTACCACCAGGGCTGAGACACTTTACAATTTCCCAACTATGTCCAGAGTAACCACTCTAAGGCAGCCCCAGAGAACCAAATTCTTTGAAAAATAATGTTCCACCACTGACCCATTTAATTTTAAGGACAAGTGCTAGACCAGAGGAATTCTGGGAGTTGAAGTCCACAAGTCATAAAAGGGCCAGGTTTGAAGACCCCTGTGCTAGACCATCTACAGAACGGCTACCAGGATCAGTTGCAACCATTACAGAAGACAAATTTGACAGATTTCTATACCCAAAACTCTGGTCTCTCAGATTGTTGTCCGCCATTTAATTAAACTTTTGCTTTTTCTTAACCCTTTTCCTTTCTTTCTTTTTCCTTTCTTTTTTTTCTGGACAGGTACACACATTTTAAGAACAAAAGTCCTGGGCTGAAGCCACTTACTGTCTGTTTTTTCAAAAAGTGCTTGTGGGGCCTATTAACGCCAACTTCTAGCATCATCATTATTTACAGGAATGCTTCTGGACGTATTAGGGGCCCAGATGGATTCCTGTAGATCAGGACTTGCCTAGAAGTTGGCACTTTAGTGTCTAGCATGCCAGCTTCCCATCTGTTTATTTTTAATTAAAAGAATCTGGAAAAAAAAAATAAAGTCAGGTGGTAGAGGCCCCAAGGAGATTCCAAGTGCAAAACAACACAGCAGGACAAAGTAAATGCTAACTTGCTAAATTTAGACAGGATATTCAATGGGGCTATCATTTCCACTGGGATCAGAATGGGGTGTGTAAGGCTGAAGGAAATTAACAGAATTAAAAAAAAAAATAACAGAGTTGCAGGGAGCTTGGGAGCCTCCTAGTCCAGCCCCCTGCTCAAGCAGGAGTCCCTATATCATTTCAGACAAGTGACTGTCCACTCTCTTCTTAAAAACTTCCAGTGATGGAGCGCCCACGATTTCTGGAGGCAAGCTGTTCCACTGGTTAATTTTTTCTCACCATTAGGAAATTTCTCCTTAGTTCTAGGTTGGTTCCCTCCTTGATTAGTTTCCATCCATTGTTTCTTGTCTTGCCTTCTCTGGAAGATAGGTTGATCCCCTCTTCTTTGTGGCAGCCTCTCAAATATTGGAACATTTCTATCACGTCATCTCTAGTCCTTCCTTTCACTAGACTAAATATATAGCCAAATCCTGCAATGGTTCTTTGTATGTTTTAGCCTCCGGGGCCACTGATCATCTTTGTTGCTCTTCTCTGCACTCTTTCCAAAGTCTCAACATCTTTTTTATATAATGGGGGTGACCAAAACTGGAAGTAGTATTCCAGGTGTGGCCTTACCAAGGCATTGTAAAGTGGTACTAGTACTTCACGCGATCTTGATTCTATCCCTCTATTAACACAATCTAGGACTGTGTTGGCTTTTTTGGCTGCTGCCCCACACTGCTGGCTCATATTTAAGTGATTGAATTTAATGTGAGATCTAGAGAGACTCAAAGAGTCAACGGCACAATGCCTATTGATTTAAAAAATAATTTGCTCCAACAGTTGAAGTGATCGCTGCAAGGACAAATGTCAAAATGCAGTTGTTATTGTGGATATTATGATTGGTTGCATGGCCAGCCAGATCTTTAGACTGGATTTAGCATTTTTGTCCACCTATCAAGTCCTTCCCAAGGACCTGGGCTAGGCAGATATTGTTTGATGGTGTTGAAGGTATCATCATAGAATGTAAGTGTTCCAAATAAAGCTGCCTTTTGCAATTGACTGGCGGTGATTTTGTCAATGTCCATGATGTTCAAGTGATGCTCCAGATGTTTTAGGATTGCAGATGCCCCAGAGCCACTTTAGCCTTTTCATTTTCTACTATTTTGCAGCCACACCTGTTCTCGCTTGCTTGCAAATGCTATTTCTTGCAGATCTCTTCCAATGGACCATTGTTGCTACTTTGTCCTGCTGTTGCTTGCAGTCAGTCTGTGTGATCTTCTTGTGCTGTTTCTGCTCATGTAGAATGAGCTCGTATCAAACTAGATACTGTTAGACTGCCTCAGCTGAGATTCCAGTTAGCAACCTGAAAGTGGTGGGGTAAGCAAGGTAATTGGTCTCTATTAGCCTGGTCCTGCCCTTTTGTTGGACCTTTCCTTATCAAGTAGGTTTTGCCTGATGATAAAAAAATCTTCACTTTCACCTCTTTGAAGTATGTTGCTCAAGTTACTTGCAATGAGTGAGTGTAGACCAGTCAGATGTTTTAACCAAACCCCGTGCATTCCATCTTCAGCTGGTGGTGATAACCAATTCTCAATCTTCCTTGCTGTTATGCACGCCTGGCTATTTTCCTTCGTGACCAGAGGCAAGCTTGCTTGACCAATAACCAGCCAAGACGGCCTTTTGTTTTGTTTATAGCAATAAGTGGGGAGAGAAACTATCAAAGCTTGGTTCTCTCCAAAGTTCCCAACCCAAAATATTCCCTTCTTTATACAAGCCCTGTCCGGGCTGCCACATTCCTCCTCATTCCCCATGGGCTGAGGTACTATGAGGTTATACTCTTTCCGACCGCCTCCTACATATTTCCTGCTGCATACTAAATCATACATCACATGTAGATGAAAATTAGGAGATAATTTATGCAAGGTGTGTCAGTTAATATAATGGTATAGGTTCTCCTGCTCGAGCAGGGGGCTGGACTAGAAGACCTCCAAGGTCCCTTCCAATTCTATTCTATTCTATTCTATTCTATTCTATTCTATTCTATTCTATTCTATTCTATTCTATTCTATTCTATTCTATTCTATTCTACTCTACTCTACTCTACTCTACTCTACTCTACTTTACTCTACTCTCTACTCTATTCTATTCTACTGTACTCTACTCTACTCTACTCTCTACTCTACTCTATTCTACTCTATTCTACTCTATTCTATTCTATTCTATTCTATTCTATTCTATTCTATTCTATTCTATTCTATTCTATTCTATTCTACTCTACTCTACTCTACTCTACTCTATTCTATTCTATTCTATTCTATTCTATTCTATTCTATTCTATTCTATTCTATTCTACTCTATTCCATTCCATTCTACTCTACTCTACTCTACTCTACTCTACTCTACTCTACTCTACTCTCTGTTCTACTCTACTCTACTCTACTCTACTCTACTCTACTCTACTCTACTCTACTCTATTCTATTCTATTCTGCTCTACTCTACTCTACTCTACTCTACTCTACTCTACTCTACTCTACTCTATTCTATTTTATTCTATTTTATTCTACTCTGCTCTACTCTACTCTACTCTGCTCTACTCTACTCTCTATTCTACTCTACTCTACTCTATTCTATTCTATTCTGCTCTGCTCTGCTCTACTCTACTCTACTCTACTCTACTCTACTCTACTCTACTCTACTCTACTCTGTTCTGTTCTGTTCTGTTCTGTTCTGTTCTGTTCTGTTCTGTTCTATTCTAATATTAATCACTCAATTACACATGCTCAGTTGTCGGTTTTGAGTTCTTCCCCCCCCCTTTTTTAATCACTTCTTAGAAAAAATAGAGGCTCTTTCCTGTTTTTCAGTTTAATCTGGTTTTCCTGTTATCTCATTCAGCCAGTTTCCCCTGGCTAGCTCTTTCCTCTTGCCACAGTTTTTTTATCTCATAGCCTCCCTTTATGCTACCCTTTCCTGCTTTCCATCCATTATAGTTTCTTTGGTAAGTAAGTTTCCATTCCACAGCAGATTCGATCTTAATTTTTCTTTCACTGTTCAATTTTGAAGACCTTTCATTTACTTCCATCGCTTGCCCACTTGTGCTGTTATTACAAGTTCTTTCATTTCAGCTTCTTCTTTTTTTTATTTTTTTTAATCCAGCTCTTTTTGTCAAGGTGCATCCTTGTGTTTCTTTGGGATGTCCCTTATCTTCACACACAACTGCACTATTTCTTCTCTGTCCCATATTGACTGATTCACTGTGGTCTCTCCAGCGATGGATTGGTTAAAAAAAACAAACATTTCTGATTCAACTGAAATTGGAGATTGTGCCTACAGGGTGCAATCTGAGGTTCGTATCTGCTGATCTTCTGGGTTACGACTGTTGCTTGCTTCTTTATTATTTCCAGGTTTTCCTTAATCTTCCTTGTTTCTAGGTGATATTTCTTTAGCAAATACTCATTGGTCTTCTTCTTCTTCTTCAGATTCTTTTCTTTCATCTCTTCTAGCTTGCAAGCTTGCATATCAGGAACGTTTGCTGGCATTGGGTATGTCTAGTTTAATGAAAAGAAGGACTAGGGGTGACATAATAGCAGTATTCCAATATCTCAGGGGTTGCCACAGAGAAGAGGGAGTCAAGCTATTCTCCAAGTCGCCTGAGGGCAGGACAAGAAGTAATGGATGGAAACTAGTCAAGGAGAGAAGCAACCTGGAACTGAGGAGAAACTTCCTGACAGTTAGAACAATTAATCAGTGGAACAACCTGCCTCCAGAAGCGGTGAATGCTCCAACACTGGAAGTTTTTAAGAAGAGACTGGACAGCCATTTGTCCGAAATGGTATAGGGTTCCTGCCTGAGCAGGGGGTTGGACTCGTATGACCTCCAAGGTCCCTTCCAACTTTATTTATTATTATATATTATTATATATTATTATTATTATTATTATTATTATTATTATTATTATTATTATTATTATTATTATTATTATTATTATTATTATTATTATTATTATTATTATTATTATTATTATTATTATTATTATTATTATTATGTGTTTGATCTTAGCATCCTGATCTTATTTTCCAGTCTAATGTTTTGATGATGGATTATTTGACTTTTTTCCCCCTTTTTTGTTTAATTCGCATCCAAGGTATTCATTTGTAACTGCAGCCATGTTGTACATCAGTTGGTACTTGACTTTGTATTATAAACTGATGTTGATCTGCAGTCCTCTTTGTGCTCTTTATCCTGTTCTTTGACTAACATCTCTCAAGGACAGAATAGACTCGAGTCTTTCTTATGGTCCGATATTGTTTTATTAGTTCAGAATTCGCTGCCGATCCACTTAATCAGGTGTCCTTGGTTTTTTAGAAAGAAAACAGGTATCTTTCCTGTTCTTTCCAGTTATGTTCCATCTATAATTTCACGATTCCTCTCATCTTTTCACCTAAACTATTTTCCTTTTGTTGTATTAATATAAAAGCTACTGAACAAAACTCAGTTCTGTACTTTTTCAGTTTCATATTATCCTTTGATGTTCATCTGATGAGCAGAGTCACAATATTATTACAAATACCACCACACACAGGAAGGAAGGAAGGAAGGAAGGAAGGAAGGAAGGAAGGAAGGAAGGAAAAGAGGGAGAGAGGGAGGGAAGGAAGGAAGGAAGGAAAGGAGGGAGGGAGGGAAGGAAGGAAGAAGGAAGGAAGAAAAGAGGGAGAGAGGGAGGGAGGGAGGGAGGGAAGGGAGTAAGGAAGGAAGAAGGAAGGAAGGAAAAGAGGGAGGGAGGGAGGGAAGGGGGAAGGAAGGAAGGAAGGAAAAGAGGGAGGGAGGGAAGGAAAGAAGGAAGGAAAAGAGGGAGGGAGGGAGGGAGGGAAGGAAGGAAGGAAGAAGGAAGGAAGGAAGGAAAAGTGGGAGAGAGGGAGGGAAGGAGGGACGGAAGGAAAGAAGATTTATAACTGCTATCATTACTATTATTTCTGAACTTCCAAATACTTTATTGTACCTTCCTAATCTGCTTGAAGAAGAAAGAAGCAGAAAATAATTTCTCCTTCATAGTAGAAATATAAACATTACTAAGAACCGGAATTGTAATTAGCAGAGTTTATGACATTTTATTGTACGAAGTGACTCTGAATGATTGAAAAATGGGTCCTCTTAGATGAAGCAGATATTAAAGCTTTCTCCTTAAAGGGTTGTGCGATTTCTTTCTAAAAAAAAGAAAAAAAGAATTGAACCATCATAACAAAATTTGCATTCCTAGCAGACTCATAGCAGCTGACAATTGGACATGCGGAGAAATGAAACAAATCACAGCACGCACACACACGCACACAAATCCTCACAGTGTAACACACGAGTAACATTCCCCAAAATAAAAATGTCAATACCGATAAATAACAACACCGTAACGGTATCGAAGCAATCAAACAATTAATAACAAACCTCAAAGGCCTTTTGAAGGAATTCAGTTTTCCCTCATTTTCAGAAGGCCCTGATATTTTTAACTTTCAGAGAAGGTTGTTCAATAATGTGTTGATGATCTTAACTTTAGCTGAGCCCAATTTTTAATGGGTAAATGGATGAGTTTGTGCTTTGCTTTGTTATAAGGTTGTAAGGTTGAGATGTGTGTTGATGTGTCAGGTTGAGATGTGTGTTGCTCAATTCTAGCAAAGGAAGGGCTGCAATACAGAGATTATCACTCTTATTTCTCTTCTTGCAACAGTAAATAAACATTGAGATATATATATATATAAACTAACTAATGCTCAGAGTCAGAGACAAAATAGCCACTAAGATTGTTAAGCAGCCTCCGATTCCTTTAAAGTCACTGCCAAACTTTGAACATGGAACTTTCTTGAACTGAAGATATAGGTCCTCAACTTACATGCATTCATTTAGTGATCATTCAACGTTTCAACGGCATTGTTATAACCCTTTTTCACACTTATGACCTGTGAGAAGAATTCAGAGAAAGAAATATTTTGGGGAATATATTTCCCCAAAGGAATAATGGAGAAGATCTTTAAAAAGACAGAAACCAGCCCCCAGAAACCAGCCCCAGCCCCTCTCCCCCAAGCAGAAACTAGGCAGAGGCCAGCTTTTAGAAATGCAGATGTGATAATCCTTTCAGAAAGGTTGGAGCCAGGAAGCTAGAAGCTGAAGAGATTGAAAAGACAAAGACCCCACCCAAACTCTAAGGACAGGAAACAAAATAGAATTAACCCACCAATACCAAAAGGGCACACCCAGACTCAGGTCAAAGTACACGATACAGGAAATACAAAGCCTCAAACAGGAACAGGAAACAACCTCAAGAGCCCCAGAAGGTATAAAAACCCACCACTCCATGCTACATGTGGTCAATTTTTCCCAGAGCCACCTTTCTGTCTGGCTCTCCTCTTCAATCAACTACAACTTTCTTTCTAAAGCAGTCTCCATTTTGTTTATTCCCAGCTTGGACTGGACCCTGATGAAGATTTTTCTTTCAACAGACCGTTGCAGCATTTCCATGGCAACTGGCTCCTATCTATGATGGTTGCAGTGTCCCGGGTCACGTGTATCCCTTTTGCAACCTTCTGACAAGCGATGGGGACACCAGATTCACTTAACAAACCATGTTACTAATTTAACAAGTGCAGTGATTCACTTAACAAACTCACTTAGCAACTGTCTTGCTTGGCAGTGGAAATTCTGAACTCAGTTGTGGCTGTAAGTCGAAGACTTTCACATTGTCTGGTAATGCTATTTTGTTCTCTCATATCGAAGTAGTCTTGAAGGAGAGGATTTAACTCTAAATCATCCTAGCTTGGTGTTATTTGAAATTTTCAACCATGGAGGCACATCTCATTACCATAACGCATGTTTATTTTTTTATGTTTGCTAGAGAGATGATTTCAAAAGCGCACGTTGATCTGAGTATATTGAATATTCCAGTTTCCTGTTACATGTTGATTTAGATTGTGGTTTAATGACAGGAAGAAAAAAAATAAAAACCCACTCAGATTGGATTAGCGGTTTTCACTTTCCAGAAGGAAGAAAAGCTGTTTGCAATCTTGTGCCTCATGCTTATCTATCACATTAAGGTTTGAGTAATCAAGCTTGTAGATTTCAAGCTGCATTCCAGCACAAGGACCTGATGTGTAAATTGCAGTTGTCTGATTAGGATTTAAAGAACCTAAACGGTATGCTGATGAGATTTGAAGTTTAGGATAAATGAACTCGTAAGGACCTTCAATCCCATGAGTTTGTATTTGTAAAAAAAAAAAAAGTGTCAGAATGGGTTAATCTAATCTGGAACTATGGGTATGAAGCTTCTCATTTCCTGAAAAAAAAGTATTAAATAAGTGGAAATCAACTGAATAATATTCCAATAAAGGTTTCTCTGAATGAAATTTGATGGGTGCTGTTCGTAACACCATAATCTCATGATTCAGACACTGACTCGTGAGAGGTCAGCTGGTCCACTGGGTTTTCCATTTGCTTAGTATGCAAATGGCATACTAAAAAGCAGAGACATCACCTTGCCAACAAAAGCACGTATAGTCAAGGCCATGGTTTTCCCAGTGGCAATGTATGGCTGTGAAAGTTGGACCATAAGAAAGGCTGAGCGCCAAAGAATTGAGGCCTTGGAACTATGGTGCTGGAGAAGACTCCTGCGAGTCCCCTGGACTGCAAGGCAATCAAACCGGTCAGTCCTAGAGGAGATCAACCCTGACTGCTCTTTAAAAGGCCAGATCCTGAAGTTGAAACTCAAGTACTTTGGCCACCTAATGAGAAGGAAGGACTCACTGGAGAAGAGCCTAATGCTGGGAAAGATTGAGGACAATAGAAGAAGGGGACGACAGAGAATGAGGTGGCTGGATGGAGTCACTGAAGCAGTAGGCGTGAGCTTAAATGGACTCCAGAAGATGGTAGAGGACAGGAAGGCCTGGAGGAACGTTGTCCATGGGGTCGTGATGGGTCGGACATGACTTCGCAACTAACAACAACAAGTATGCACAATGCGCATTAAAAACCAACCTGCAATTTCTTCAGCTCGTTCTTCCCATCTGCAGACCTCAAACTCTTTTAGCCAAATTTGCAAAGGTGGAGTTTGCAAAATCAGCCTGACTAACCAACAGCTGAGTAGAGCAAATTCCAGTCAAATCCCAGCATCCACCTACTGTCTTCCAAGGTGACCAGTGTCAACAAAGAGAAGAATTAGGGGTGACATGATAGCAGTCTTCCAATATCTAAGGGGCTGTCTCAGAGAAGAAGGGATCCATCTATTGCAACAAAGAAGATCACAGGACTGGAGGATAAAACACATAAAGAATGGTTGCTTCAATTTAGGATGTTTAGTTTAATGAAAAGAAGGACTAGGGGGGTGACATATAGCAGTGTTCCAACATCTAAGGGGCTGCCACAAAGAAGAGGTAGTCAAGCTATTTTCCAAAGCACCTAAAGGCAGGACAAGAAGCAATGGATGGAAACTCATCAAGGAGAGAAGCAACCTAGAACTAAGGAGAACTTTCCTGGTCTTTAGAACAATTAACCAGTGGATCAACTTGCCTCCAGAAGTTGTGAATGCTCCAACACTAGAAGATTTTAAGAGATTGGACAACCATTTGTCTGAAATGGTATAGGGTTTCCTGCCTGAGGAGGGGGTTAGACTAGAAGACCTCCAATATCCCTTCCAACTCTGTTATTCTATTCTATTCTATTCCGTTCCGTTCCGTTCCGTTCCATTCCGTTCCGTTCCGTTCCATTCCGTTCCATTCCATTCCATTCCATTCCATTCCATTCCATTCCATTCCATTCTATTCTATTCTATTCTATTCTATTCTATTCTATTCTATTCTATTCTATTCTATTCTATTCTATTCTATTCCATTCCATTCTATTCTATTCTGCACCTGAGGGCAGGACAAGGATTAACAGGTGGAAGACTGTCAAAGAGAGATCCAATCTAGAACTAAGAAGATATTTTCCTCTCATTTCCTCTGATATAAATGGCCCCAGAAGCTACAAGTGGCGCAAAGAGCCATGGAAAGGTACATGCTCAGCATCACAAGACAAGATAGAAATGCACATGGATTAGAGAACAAACAAAAGTATACGATATCATCAAGAGAATAAAAGAATTGAAATGGAAATGGGCTGGTCACATTAGCATGGCAGGTGGACCAATGCAGGCATAGAACGGATCCCACTTGGTCACAAGCATCCATGAAAGAGACCTAAAACAAGATGGATGGATGGCATCAGCTAGTATGATGGGCACAACTGGCAAAAGAAAGTCCAGGACTGTAATGGTTGGAAACAGCAGAAGAGGCCTTCATCCTGCAGTGGACAGACAATGGCTAAAATGATGATGATGAAATGGCTTCAAAAGAAGATAATTGTTTAAAGCTATAAACAATCCACCAAGAAACTTTGCTTTTTGTAGTTGTTGTTGTTCCCCAGGCCATCTAAATTTCCAAGCAGATTCTGTCGAGGTAGCATTATCAAGATTTGAGAACAGTCGGCCAATAAGATTGCATTAGATTATTATTTTTTTAAATCTCTAAAGCAAAGCTCATTGTGGCAGATAACTAAATTGGACTAACATTCAGTTGAGCTCAAAGTTTATGTTGGTCAAAGAACAGTATAAAACAAAATCAACAACCTGTTTAGAAGAAAAAGAGGAAGGTCAAGTATGGTGTAAAAGACCAGCTAAGAGAAGGACATAGGATATCATTACCATTATAATTACAAGTATAAAACGTGTATATGAAGCTATGAAGTCAAGTGTTATTTGTCTTAAATACTTAATGTCATGAAACTAAACTTCTAAAGACAGAAGAAGACAAAAAGTAAAATCTATCTTTATATCTGCTTATTCAGGTTTATTCATGGTTTAGTGGCTTGTCAACTTGTAACTTATCTTGCTGGAAGCATAACAGAATTCACCAATGTCTAGGGATGTACAGTCCATTTGACTTGAAAAGAGAGTTTCCATATAAAAGGGATCAAAATGACTTGGATATGTTACGAGATTAGGGAAATAAAGTAGATTCTATTAATTTTCTTCTATTCTATTCTATTCTATTCTATTCTATTCTACTCTACTCTACTCTACTCTACTCTACTCTACTCTACTCTACTCTACTCTACTCTACTCTACTCTATTCTATTCTATTCTATTCTATTCTATTCTATTCTATTCTATTCTATTCTATTCTAATTTTCCTAAGCATATGTGATTCTAAATAGCAATAGCACTTAGACTTATATACCGCTTCACAGTGCTTTACAGCCCTCTCTAAATGATTTACAGAGTCAGTCTGTTGCCCCCCAACAATCTGGGTCCTCATTTTACCAACCTCAGAAGGACGGAAGGCTGAGTCAACCTTGAGCCAGTCAGGATCGAACTGCCGAAATGTAGGCAGCCGGCAGTCAGCAGAAATAGCCTGCGGTACTGCTTTCTAACCACTGTACTAACACAGCTCTTCATACTGTCCTCATATTACTTTTCCATAATTAGAGCAGCCAGGTGGCCTAGTGGTGATGTCTCTTGCCTCCCACTCAGAAGGTTGAGAGTTCAATCCTAAATAGCAGCAGATGTTTCTGTCCCAGGGTGCAAAGATAAAATATCTGCTGTGAATGCCACATAGGCATCAGGAAGGGCATCTGGCTAGTAAACGCTCAGCTCTACCCAATCACCCTGACACACACACACAGAGACACGAATCAAGGGACTACAGGGTTGTGAAAGAAAAAAAAAGATAGAATACTTTTCCAAAATGAAGAAATAAATCCTTCCAGGATAGAAATAACTTGAGGAGAGTGGCTTGTTTGCTGGTTCAAAATGTGTGCTTGAATAACACATCTGATGGAGGACAGCAACTTTAGACTGTACTGCTAGAGTGCAATGAAGAAATACAAATTTGAAAGGGTTGTGTATCCATGGGATTACAAAAAAAAAAATCTTCCTTGCAGAAATAGAGTTACGAACGTTAAGCAATGGAATTCTGGATTCTGTTGACAAAAGGAGCTACAGTATTTGTTAAACAAGAAGAAATGCAGCGCTCATTCAACAAGAAAAAAGAGAGAGAGAAAATGCATTTACGGATGCTCTATTCCACACGATGACACTTTTATGCTAAAAGCATAACAGTCTGTATTAATATGCACACCCTCTGAAACGGTTGCCGGTTTAAAATCTTATCATCTGATGGCAAATAAGACTAGGGAAGACAAGACCTTTTCGATCGCAACACGTTCCTTCCTGTAACGATGTATATTTTAATGGTCCACTGGCAAATTACTATTATTGAAGGGTAGTTTTTTTTAAAACAAAACAAAACAAAACAAAACAAAAACCCCAAAAGCACACACACAAAAAAAGATTTTTCCAATTTCTGCTGGCCTTTTCATGGAGTCTTGACAATGTTTATTTATCTTTATCATGGTTTTGCGTTGAGCGTTCTTTCCTAACAGCTTTCAGGAGGGGCTGCCAACATTTTAACAAGTAAACAAAAGGTTAACTGTGCCACGAGCGAAATAAGAACTCAACTGTCACTCAGGACTGGGAATTGGAGCCCTCTATCTACCACCACTTAACACTTTGGCCGGGGTATCAAAAGGCCACTTCCAACAGTTGTCGCTCTTTAAATGGAGGTAGGGTGGAAAGTCCGCTTAAAACCCTTGCTCCATTCTCAAAGCAACATGGGAATAAAATCACCCTGAAAGAGCATGCATGATAAGTAAGATTTGTTTTTAATGTTGACTTCAGCAGAAATGAGTAACAGCAAAAGAATAAAATGGGGGGCAAAGGAATGTTTTATAGAGATGGAAAGGGATCACATTTTGAGTATCTACCCATCTATCTATCTACCCATCTATCTACCCACTTACCCACCTACTCACCTACCTACCTACCCACCTACTCACCTACCTACCTACCTACCTACCTACTCACCTACCTACCTACCTACCTACCTACCTACCTACCTATCTATCTATCTATCTATCTATCTATCTATCTATCTATCTATCTATCTATCTATCTATCTATCTATCTATCTATCTATCTATCTATCTATCTATCTATCTATCTATATCTATCCATCCATCTACCCATGTATCCATCCATCCATCCATCCAATCATCCATCCATCCATCCTCTACCCTCTATCCTCTATCATATCCTTCTGACCCACTCTGTCTTTCTTTGTATCTATCTATCTAACCATCTCCCTCTCCCTTTCCCCCGTGTGTGTGTGTGTGTGTGTGTGTGAGAGAGAGAGAGAGAGAGAGAGAGAGATGTGGAAATTTTCTATCAATCACTTTTTTCCCAGATCACTTAAAAAAAATGCCAGTACTTCAGTTGTCCAATCTATCATCACAATTCCATAGGACAAAGGCAGGAAGCATAATCCCATGAACCATTAAAAAGACAGAAGTAAGTGTTGATTTCTTGAATATCTTGAGAGTGTTTTTATTCTTTAATGGTCGATTTTTATATGACCTCTTCATAAGATGTTGAACCGCCTCAGTGATTACTGGGGAACCTACATAGTCTTTGATGAATGATGAGAACTGGAACATGAAAAGGGTTTTGGGAGAGAAACTAAGACAAAGGGCATCGTGATAGGTAATATTTAAAGAATAGCCTATACCCTTAGTAAATATTGAAAAGGATAGCTAGGTATGAAACTGCTGACTCTTCACATTTTACTCTGAACTTGCAGTTTTTTTGTAATAAAACGGAAAGGACTGTATAAAATTAAGTGCAGATATGTATAAATCAGAGCTTCCTTATCATGACATTTCTATATCCTTCCCAAAGTTATAAAGGATTTCAGTTACACTTATTTCATGCTACAAGAAGTAGCAGATTGGGTGTCTCTAAGAACATAATATAATCATCCTTTCATTTAATAGCTGGACACGCTATTTTCTTGGGTGAGATCTAATCCTGGCATCTCCTGCTTAAAAAAAAAAAGTTCAAAAAAAATATCCATCCAGGAAGTTATTTGTACAAGATAAATGGTCCCAAGTTCAGTTAAGCAAGAGTCATGTAGGAAATGGTAAATATGTGGAGTCTCTGAGCTTGGTGGTTGTCTTCCGGAGGTTGTACTGATGATGTTATCTAGTTGGATAATGAAAACACCAAGCTCAGAGAGCACCAAGGACCCACAGTCCTCCTCCTCCTCCTCCTCCTCCTCCTCCGCCTCCTCCTCCTCCTCCTCCTCTCCACAAACCCCACTCCCTTCTAGCACTGATGATGTTCCCTAGTTGGGTCATGAAACGTCTGCAAGAAAACAACCAAGCTCAGAGAGCACCAAGGACCCCACAGTCCTCTTCATCTTCATATCCTCCTCCCTCCTCCTCCTCCTCCTCCTCCCTCCTCCTCCTCCCTCCTCCTCCTCCTCATCCTCTCCACAAACCCCACTCCCTTCTAGCAATGATGATGTTCTATAGCTGGGTCATGAAACCTCTGCAAAAAAACAACCAAGCTCAGAGAGCACCAAGGACCCCACAGTCCTCTTCATCTTCATATCCTCCTCCTCCTCCTCCTCCTCCTCCTCCTCTCCACAAACCCCACTCCCTTCTAGCACTGATGATGTTCCCTAGTTGGGTCATGAAACGTCTGCAAGAAAACAACCAAGCTCAGAGAGCACCAAGGACCCCACAGTCCTCTTCATCTTCATATCCTCCTCCTCCTCCCTCCTCCCTCCCTCCCTCCTCCTCCTCCTCCTCCTCCTCCTCATCCTCCCACAAACCCACTCCCTTCTAGCAATGATGATGTTCTATAGCTGGGTCATGAAACCTCTGCAAAAAAACAAACCAAGCTCAGAGAGCACCAAGGACCCCACAGTCCTCTTCATCTTCATATCATCCTCTCCTCCTCCTCCTCCTCCTCCTCTCACAAACCCCTCCCTTCTAGCAATCATGATGTTCCATAGCTGGGTCATGAAATGTCTGCAAGAAAAACCAAGCTAAGAGAGCACCAAGGACCCCAACAGTTCCTCTCGTCTCGCTCCTCCTCCTCCTCCTCCTCCTCCTCCTCTCCTCCTCCTCCTCCTCCCTCCTCCTCCTCCTCCTCCTCCTCCTCCTCCTCCTCCTCCTCCTCTCCACAAACCCCACTCCCTTCTAGCAATGATGATGTTCCATAGCTGGGTCATGAAATGTCTGCAAGAAAACAACCGAACTCAGGGAACACCAAGGACCCCACAGTTCAATCCTGACATACAAATAGTCTCTTTTAATGGCAAATATACACTTCCTACCCAAAATTTCCACTTACAGTGACTGTTCATAGAAGCAGACAAACCAAAAGAACAAAATGCCATGCAGTTAATTCCTTGCCATTTAAAAAAGGAAATAACCCTGAAAATAAAGGCACGCAGAGAAAGATATTTTATATTGGTATTTAGACAAGAGGAACAATCGAGAGGGAAATCATATCCCTTTCTCTCTCTTCCCCCCCCCTTTGTTCTGCAAAAGCAAAAGCATTGAAATTATCCTTCAAGAAAAGTTTAGTGCCGTGAAGATGTTATTGCTGTATCACTGGCAAGTTTATTGTCAGTTTAGATTATCTGCTGCGTAAGTATCATTCAGACAAATTAGTTCTGCCTAAAGGGTTGCCTAACCTGGACTTTTTTTGCATTCTTCAACCAGTTTGATCCCGATGGCATATTTTCGAAGCTTTGCATCTGTTTTCTTCATATATATATATGTGTGTGTGTGTGTTTTCGTAGATTTTCATGGGTACAGGTATGCAGGTCTTGGCATATTCGGGTCTTTTCCCGTGTAAGATTGAGAGTGTCTTGGCGACGTTTCGACGAGGTCCCACTCGCCATCTTCAGGCTGGTGTCTTCGGCTTCGTGCTTGTGCGAGCAAAGTGTGATCGGAGCTGCCGTCCTTCTATAAATACTGGAGTGTCGCCAAGACACTCTCAATCTTACACGGGGAAAGACCCGAATACGCCAAGCAAAATCATTAGGCATTCCTTAAAATTAAAACATTAGGAGGAGAGAGTGGCAATACAATCAAGGCGAGCAACTAAGATGATCCAAGGCCTGGAGGCTAAAACATACGAAGAACAGCTGCGGGACTTGGGTTTGGCTAGTCTAAAGAAAAGAAGAAATAGGGGAGACATAATAGCAATATTCCAGTATCTGAGGGGCTGCCACAAGGCAGAAGGGGTCAGGTTGTTCACCAGAGCACCAGAGGGAAGGAGGAGAAACAATGGTTGGAAACTGACCAAAGAGAGAAGCAACTTGGAATTAAGGAGAAACTTCCTGACAGTGAGGACAATCAACCAGTGGAACAGCTTGCCACCAGAAATCATGGGCGCTCCATCACTGGAGATCTTTAAGAAGAGACTAGACAATCACCTGTCTGAGATGGGATAGGTTCTCCTGCTTAAGCGGGGGGCTGGACTAGAAGACCTCCAAGGTCCCTTCCAGCTCTATTCTATAATAATAATAATAAAAATACAGTTGTATGTATACATGTTTCTAACAATGCCTATTAAGCATCCCTAAAAACCAGACTGTAAGATCTTCTATTTCAACTGGAACATGTGCACCAAGCTGAGTTCTAGTTTGGATTAGAAGCACTTTGAAAAAAGTTACCTAAGAGGAATAGAAGAGTTTCCAGTTTTGAAAATCTGAACATATAAGGACCCTTTGGATATTGAAGGGAATTTAAAATCTAAACAAGAGCTTGAACACCAGGGTATTAAAGTATCATGGTGGCTTCAAGCGCAATTGCAATCTAGATATGACAGAGATCTTAAAAATGTATGGTTTTTATAAAGACCAGACAAGGTTTGATCAGATATTGCTAATCTCTGATGAAAAACCGATCCAGAAATTATATAATTTCTTATTAAATTTGAAAATGGAAGATGAACAAGTGAAAGAAACAATGACACAAGGGGCCAAAAAAATTTTTTTTTGATAGAATATAGAATTAGAGAAATGGCAAAATCTGTGGGAAAGAAACGACCAATTAACAATGGCAACTTCTTATAAAGAGAACTTCTATAAAATGTTCTATAGATGGCACTTACCACTGGTTAGATTAGCAAAAATGTTCACAAACACATCTAGTAAATGTTGGAAATGTAACCAAAAACCAGGCGGACTTGCGGTAAAGCAAGAACATTTTGGGTTAAAAATACATGCTTGGTTAGGAAAAAAAAAAGTTAGAAAAACATATAGATCAGAAATGAGGAGGTTTTAAGCCGCCTGGGAAAGCCCAGGGAAATCATCAAAACAATTAAAAAACGAAAGTTAGAATATTTCGGACATGTGATGCGACACCCAGAAAAATACGGCATACTCCATTTAATCCTCCAGGGAAAGATTGAAGGCAAACGAGGTCCAGGCAGAAGAAGAACATCGTGGCTTCCAAATCTAAGGGACTGGTTTGGACAAAACTCAGCAGCACTTTTTCGTGCGGCTGCTGATAAAAACAGGATCGCCAACATGATCGCCAACGTCCGATAACGGATATGGCAGAAGAAGAAGAAGATAGATTTTAAACCTGAACTTTTCTTATTAGGTATAGTACCAGAAAAAAAAAATTATAAACAATAGTTTGCTATTGTGATTTACTGGTTTTAATCCTCTTAGTGGAGGGGGCTTTGTAAACAAACCACTCTGAGTCTCTGTGGATTAGATTGGAATACAAGTTCTAGTAAACAAGTTAGTTATTACAAGCTACTTATATACAAAAGGACTTGATTGCAACCAGGCCTGGCAAGCAAACGTTGTACAACTGTTAAGCAAAATCAAAACGCAGGTAATGCATTTAATGGCATATGACGCTGAATTCCTTCATTTGAAGTTCTCAGAAGCAAGGTCTGGAAAATATCGGTACATCACTCAATCTAGCAAGCAGATTTTTTTTAAAAAAAACCAAACAAACAAACAAACATATAGAAGGTTTTGGGAGCAGTAAACGTGTCTTACAGTCATTTTACCTTATCTGTATAGATGTATCGTACGTTATCTGTCAAATATCTCTTGCTAGAACAAAATTTAAATGTTCTTATTATAAACGATGCATGGTGTGTATTTCAGCTTGAGATGTGTTGTGAGATAGCTTTAAGCAATTTATAAAACCCGGTATAATCATTGTAGACATTGTAATATTTACCTGTAATAACAGAGTTGAAGGGACCTTGGAGGACTTCTAGTCCAACCCCTGCTCAGGCAGGAAGCCCTCTACCATTTCAGACAAATGGGTTGTCCAATCTCTTCTTAAAACCTTCCAGTGTTGGAGCATTCACAACTTCTGGAGGCAGGTTGTTCCACTGGTTAATTGTTCTAACTGTCAGGAAGTTTCTCCTTAGTTCTAGGTTGCTTCTCTCCTTGATTAGTTTCCATCTGTTGCTTCTTGTCCTGCCTTCGGGTGCTCTGGAGGATAGCTTGACTCCCTCTTCTTGGGGCAACCCCTGAGATACACTGGAACACGGCTATCATGTCCCCCCTTGTCCTTCTCATCATTAAACTGGACCTACCCAATTCCAGCAGCCGTTCCTTATATGTTTTAGCCTCCAGTCCCCTGATCATCCTCGTTGCTCTTCTCTGCACTCTTTCTAGAGTCTCAACATCTTTTTTACATCATGGTGACCAAAACTGGATGGAATATTCCACACGTGGCCTTACGAAGGCCTTATAAAGCGGTACTAACACTTTACGTGATCTTGATTCTATCCCTCTATTAATGGAGGGAAGACTAGAGAGTATGGAAATTGTTTGCTGTTGATTGTACTCAGGTGCATCCCTTCTTTGGCACAAAAGGACTTTATTGCAACTGTGCCTGGCTGTTCTGCCTTGCTATTTAGTTTGCTATTGTGATTTACTGGTTTTAATCCTCTTAGTGGAGGGGGCTTTGTAAACCACTCGGAGTCTCTGTGGATTAGAGTGGCATACAGGTTCTAGTAAACAGGTTAGTTATTAAGTATATAAGCAAGCTACTGTATGCAAGAATACCTGTGTGGCATTAACCACTGTTTAATTTAGAGGTGCGATACACAATTTCATTATGTTTATCATTTCCTTTCCTGTTCATTTCCCATTTCCCAAACATTTAATGAACTGGACAGTGATCCATGAAATGTGAGCTATAATAAATGTGCTTGCATTTCTGCAAATGGACATTTTTATCTGCTGCAAATGACAAGCATTGTTGCATACACTCACAGTATATTACAAGCGTGTCATGCCATTCAAGCCCTCCCCATAAGAAGCCATAAAGATAGAATTCCTAGATTGGCTCCTTGTACAAGACCATGCTAGAGTTTCCTCTTTATTCAGGCAGCATAATGGGAAAGTTCATTCTGTATTTCATAATTCTTTGGTGTCATGGTTAATGAATGAGGATTAGTTCGATCTCCCTCCCAAAACAATGGTCCCCTAAACCACATATCTCTGGCTGGGTTTGCATGACATACTAACAACCTCTTGATGGAGTTAGATGTAACATGTGAACAGGACAATATGTTCTATCTCCATATTTACATACAGTGTTCCAATATTTCAGGGGGTGCCACAAAATAATAGAATTGTAGAATTATGGAATAGAATTATGGAATAAGAATAGAATAGAATAGAATAGAATAGAATAGAATAGAATAGAATAGAATAGAATAGAATAGAATAGAATAGAATGGAATGGAATGGAATGGAAAATAGAATAGAATAGAATAGAATAGAATAGAATAGAATAGAATAGAATGGAATGGAATGGAATGGAATGGAATGGAATGGAATGGAATGGAATAGAATAGAATAGAATAGAATAGAATAGAATAGAATAGAATAGAATAGAATAGAATAGAATAGAATAGAATGGAATGGAATGGAATGGAATGGAATGGAATGGAATGGAAAATAGAATGGAATGGAATGGAATGGAAAATAGAATAGAATAGAATAGAATAGAATAGAATAGAATAGAATAGAATAGAATAGAATAGAATAGAATAGAATAGAATAGAATAGAATAGAATAGAATAGAATAGAATAGAATAGAATAGAAAATAGAATGGAATAGAAAATAGAATAGAATAGAATGGAACTGAATAGAAAATAGAATAGAATGGAAAATAGAATTGAATAGAAAATGGAATGGAATAGAAAATGAAATGGAATGGAAAATGGAATGGAATAGAAAATGGAATGGAATAGAATACTTGGAGGTCTTCTAGTCCAGCCCCCTGTTCAAGCAGGAGAACCTATATCACTTCAGACAAGTGACTAGTCTCTTCTTAAAATTCTCCAAAGCACCTGAAGGCAAAACAAGAAGCAATGAATGGAAACTAATCAAGGAGACCCAACTTAGAATTAAGGAGACATTTCCTGATTGTTAGAACAATCTATCAGTGGAAGGACTTCCCTCCAGAAGTTGTGGGTGCTCCAACATTGGACATTTTTAAGAAGAGATTGGACAGCCATTTACCTGAAACGATATAGGGGTTTCTTCTTTGAGCAGGGGGTTGGACTAGAAGACCTCCAAGGTCCCTTCCAACTCTGTTATTCTGTTATATTTGGCATTTCTGAGATTCCCGGGCTTACAAATAATTTAAGAATCAAGAAACAATGGTTCGGATATGATGCCATTCGGCTGCATGATTCTACGCAGACTGGACTTCAGTTGTACAAATTATAAAACAAAGCCAAATGCCACACTAGGCTTTTAGAAGAAATGAAACATCAAGACAGAGATTTGTAGAGCAGTCCAAAGGAAACTTTCTAGCACAGAGCGAACAAATCATTATTCTCAGTTGTTGTTTCAGCATTTTTCCAAAGCAAAAGAAAGGTTCTCATTTTCTGACTATTAAGATATACATATGTCTTTGCACAGTTTTATGAAATAGTGGATGATCGCTTACAAACAACTGCACAATTCAAGTACAATATATCCTGCTAAGGGTCAAAAGAACACTATATATCTTCAAGCAGTCCAGCCAACAATAGCAAAATGTGCAGAGCAGAGAGCTGCTAAGGAGAAAAATCAGAACAAAAGCAAGTAGTTACCAAGACTCCTAGTGTGGATTTAATCCTCCCTGTTTGCAGCTGAGTTTGGATAAGAGCAAGGAAGAATAAGAAAGGTGGCAAAGAAATAATCTTACTCAACATCTGGGTTTTCTGTCTGACCTTCCTAGCTGCCCAGATAGATTGCATCAAGCTTCTCCCTTATTAATTAGCAGGAGTTCAAGTTGTTTACTTGAACTTTGTTCAGTTCTGGGGTATCTGCAAGTGGTTTTACCCTGAGTATGTTCCTGTCTTTTACCATATTCATCAACAATCTAACATTGTCAGTGTTATCACCTTTAAAGATGGTTAATGGTAGAGAAAATTTTCCTTGCCCCTGATTTCTGGCAAATTGTAGCAATAAATCCACAATGGTGGATTCTTAATAGTAATTGCCCTGAAATAGTGGTGAATATCTGTAGCTCGGGTAGAGGAGGAGGGTGAAGGTTCGTTCTCTGAGCTTGTGGGTTAGTTTCTGAACGTTTCGTTACCAGGCTAGGTAACATCTTCAGGGGTGTTTAGGGGGCATCAGTGTCCGTGTCCTGTTTATAAGGGCTTCAGGTGTGGATGTGTCAAGTGAGGGTCTTGTGATGGGTCAGGTGTGAGTCATCAGTGAGAGGCATGTGGTGGGTCTTGTGATGGGTTATGTCATGCCTCCGTCGGAGCCTGAATCTGTGGAGGAAAATGACCTATGGAGGTCAAGGGAGAGGTGTCTGTGGCTTCAGAGGAATGTGGGGAAGAGCAGGCCGAGGCAGGCCAGGGCCCTTCAGGATTGGAACAGGAGGAACAGGAGAGGCAGAGTTCAGGTGATGAGCAAGGGCCACCCCCACCTGATCCTAGAGCACGGAGAGAAGGAGGGAACAACACAGGCAGGCTCAACTACTCGGGAGGAGAGCGTCCCGCCCCTCTCCACAAGGAACACATGGAGAGTGAGATTTAAGGAGACACTGTGGGAGGGGAACAAATGCCAATTCTTGGAGTGTTGTGTATTGTTGCTGATCGCTTGTTCTGTGACTTCTGTTTGGAAACCTGGAAACTCGGACTATTGGATGGACTGACCACGTTACTTGAATGTTTAAAGACCTCGTACTGTATTTTGGATTCTCTCTTTTGAAAACTGCTCAGGCAAGCTCGGATTCAAACAGACTCGTTCAGTTTATGTTGTCTTCCTTGTTAGCTCTATGGCCTTGAGTACTTTCTTATGCTAAGCAGACTGTATTTGAACCTACTTTCAGCCAGAGTCGGCTGAAGGTGTGTGTGTGTGTGTGTGTTCTTTTGTTGGAGGCTTGCCAGCAAACATGGGAGCATTTGGGGAACATTTGGAGCAATAAAAGAACTGTTTGAATTGCCAGCTGACTGCATTGCCTCTGTGCTGTGCCCTGGGTTATCACAGGTCAGGTGTGAGTCTTCAGTGAGAGGCTTGTGATGGGGAAATCATATCAGGTCAGGATCATTTGGAGGAGAAGTGCTGGTTATAGGGGATTGTGTGGGTTGGTTGAGGGTCAGTGTCATCGCTGTTAGTTGTGTGGTTGATTTGGAGTCTGAAGAGTTCGTAGGTTGTTGTAGGTCAAAAATTACCCTTTTTTCGGTCTTTATTGTAAATGGTATTGCCATTTACAGTCTACCTTTTTTTAAAAAAATATAAGATGTTAACTATTGCAATGAAATCAACAACCCGGATGAAAATAATGTTTGGAAGGCAAGAAGCGATGGAAAATCATCCATAAACCCAAATCATCTGAAAACCTTAGAATGGGTTCTTCAAACATTTAACTTTATTAAGAATTGGTACAATTTCAGCTCCCTTCTGCCTATTTCTTTCTATCTCCCCACCATCACCACAATCCTCTTGGTTAGGGAAAAAGAAATTCCTTACACACTGATTGGGTGTAGGGATGTTGATTTTTCTTTCCATAATATGAGTTCTTTTCCAATCCAAATGTTCAAAGTGTGGTAGCAGAACAATGAATTGTTGGGATTACTTAAGAGAAAGAATTTTACAAAAGCATATATGTTGATGGTCTATTCAACAAGGTTGAGGGGCAACCAAAATAGATGCTCTGAATGGTCATTCATGATGAAGCAAAGAGCCACTTGTCTTCTGTCATTCCTGGATGTCCTCCTGACCTCTTTCTTCCGTAGAAATTTGGCTGAAAAAAGCATCATCAAGCATATAGCTGCCCCAAAGATGCTTTTTTCACAAGGCAACTGGACTTCCTTGTTTTTAGAATAGAATAGAATAGAGCTGGAAGAGACCTTGGAGGTCTTCTAGTCCAGCCCCCTGCTCGAGCAGGAGAATCTATACCATCTCAGACAAGTGACTGTCTAGCCTCTTCTTAAAAATTTCCAGTGATGGAGCGCCCACGATTTCTGGAGGCCAGCTGTTCCACTGGTTAATTGTCCCCACTGTCAGGAAGTTTCTCCTTAATTCCAAGTTGCTTCCGACCATTGTTTCTCTTCCTTCCCTCTGGTGCTCTGGTGAGCAACCTGCCCCCCTCTGCCTTGGGGCCGCCCTCAGATACTGGAATACTGCTTTCATGTCTCCCTTATTTCTTCTTTTCTTTAGACTGGCTGTTCAATATATAGCTGTGTGTTCAAGAATGAAAGAGTTAATTTTGCACTGAAACAATACTTGGAAAACAGGGGCCTCTAGAACACACCAACCAACAAAGAATTTGATAGACTGCAGTAATTTTACGTGAGGGATCGTATTATACTAAAAATAAAATAAAATCAAATAACTCAAAAATTGACACTAATTGGGATGCTTCACAAGTAATCTTTAACCTCTCTGGAAAGTTCCACACTTAACTTTGTAAGTTTTAAAGGTCTAGATAAATGAATCGCTTTGTTTTCCACAAGCAACCTATTGATTTTTTTTGTTTTTATGAAAATGAATTAAACCTTTGCTATCAATTAGATCCGGGTGTTTGTTTATAGAATCCTTCTGGATTCCCCGGTATTTACACAGCCACAAATAACAATAGTTTTGACCTTCCACTTATCAGTGAGATAAAACCTCTATTTCAGTTCTGTTTGAACTGCATTAGGATTTGCAAAGTTTGATCAGCCCAAGTTTTATGGTTCTCTCGCAGATTAATTTTTAACTTCACTTCATTTGCTGTGTACATATGTAAGGGATCTGGAAGCTTAATAAATTAAGTGAAAATGCAAAACAGTTTAATCAGGCACTTTTTTAAATATTACTTTTTATATGTGCAATAACTTCTTAATGGCCTGCCAGAAATGAATAGATGCAGTAGGAGTTGAAGAGAATTTTGCCATCTTTTGTATATTACAGAAGGCGCAGTTCCCATAATTTTAAAATTTTGACACTTTTTTTTGAAATACGTATCCTTTCAAAACAGCTTCTCTGACAGATTCCCTACTTAATGACATTGCTGCAGGACTGTGAGACAAAATCTCACCTAATGAACCGCTGAATCCATAGGACACTTCACATCGGCAAGAGAGGGAACACTTTTAACCTCATTACAATTCTAACTTTTTTCAGCCCTCAGAATGCAGCCCCCAGTTAGACATCAGAGGTATCAAATGAGAAGCAAAATGTTCTTGAAGATAACCCTGGGTAACTTCATGGTCCATATAGTTTTCTTAGCAACAATACAGAAGTGATTTGCTGTTGGCGTCATCTGCATTTTTGATTCTTCAATTTCTGTTTGGACTTTATTGTCCAAGCCTAACTTTTCTACACTCAAACATTTGCTTAATGTAAGGTAATTCTCAGTCTGGGAAAGCAAAGAGAGATTTTCAAAAGGACCAGAAGCAAACGAACAAACAAACCAACAAAACAAGCTCAGAGAGCATTAAGGACCCATATTTCAGGTGTCACTCCACCTGTCAGAGAATCTGTCAGAGAGAAGATCGAGAAATTCACAGTCACTGTTCTTTGTGCGCTTGCTAACAAATGGAGCAAGTATCTCATTTTCAAGATTAACGTCAAGATCCTAACGCCAATGCATAAGCACTATCCATTTCAAGTTTTGTTAATCAGATTTTTATGCCGGGGAAAAAGAGGGTGGAAAGCTGAAATGTCCATCCAGCCCTCATCTTGCCAAGTGTGGTGGACTGAGGGGAGGAGTTAAGAGGGTCCCTAGTGTAGAGTCTGTGCACTACAAGAAGTGGCACAGACTTGATCTACTCCAGAATCCTTGAAGTATTACCTTTACGTTCCCAAGGGAATGCAGACAGTCTGGTGAGATTCCTGTAACATAGTTGACTAGCAATAAAACTCCTGTTGAGACTCTTCATGAGAGATTCTGGTTGCTTTTTTCCAGAAACTCCCTTTTTGTTCCCAGATTTTTAAGAATTTCCATTGATTGGTTGATTAGTTCATTGATTGATGGATGGATTGATAGATTGATTGATTCATATATGATAGCAGTCTTCCAATATCTCAGGTGCTGCCACAAAGAAGAGGGGGTCAGCCTGTTCTCCAAAGCACCTGAAAGCCGGACAAGATAAGATAACCTTTATTGTCATTTTTATATTGTGGGCACAATGGCACACATCAAAAATGAAATTTAGTTGCCCGCTCTCAAAGTGAAACACATACATGACACACACCTAAACATACTATGAACAACATATGTATAGACCCACATCCCTACATATACATATCAAATAAATGTTAAATACTGTCCATCTTGAATATATAACGCAAGGAGGAAGTTTGAGAGTTCGCAAGGTTAATGCTGTATGGAATGAAACTATGGCTGAATCTGGATGTTCTGCTACGGATACCACGAAGCCTCCTCCCAGAAGAAGCAATGGATGGAAACTAATCAAGGAGAGGACCAACCTAAGATTTTCCCAATAATTAGAAAAAAAAATCATCAGTGGAACAACTTGTCTCCAGAAGTTGTGAGTATTCCAACACTGGAGGTTTTTAAGAAGAGATTAGACAATCATTTATCTGAAATGGTATAGGATTTCCTGCTTCAGCAGGGATTGGACTAGAAGACCTCCAAGGTCCGTTTCAACTCTGATATTCTATTATAGATTAAATTATAAATGAATGTATTAATTTATCATCAACCTCGTTCACCTATGCTCATCTGATGCTAACTTCCTGCTTGCCAGCTTTGTCGATGGTTTTTTTCCTTATTTTGAATCCTTGACCCTGCTATCACTTGACAAAGACAAAGTATTACATTATTTGGAATATACACTCATTATTATTCTTAATAATCCCTCACACACACACAAACATACACGCACCCACTTCTGCTCAACCAGTAGTCGTGATTAACATGCAACCACCTGTTTCAAAGACGTTATGTCATCAGTGATGCCAAGTTAGTACAATGCTGACAAGAACTCTGGGTTTCTGAACATCTGAACAGGACTGTCGACTTCCATTTCTTTTTTAATCCAAGAAAATAAATGAAACTGTAGGAAAACAGCACTCCTTCCCCCCCCCCCGAGAAAGAAATATTTTGGGAATATTAAAAGGCAGAATATTATATTTCCCCAAAGGATCTTAAAGGCAGAAAAGCAGGCCCAGTTTTTCTTAATAGCCCCAGGCAGAGACCAGCTCTGTAGAAATGCAGATTTGGCGATTCATTCAGGAAGATTAGAGCCAGGAAGCTTGGAGCTGATGAGATTAGAAAGACAAAGACCCCTAAAATCTACATCCCCCACCCAAACTCTAAAAACATGACCTTTAGGACATAATAGGATCAACCCACCACCATCAGAATACTAAAAGGGCACATTGAACCTCAGATCAAAGTTCATGCCACAGGAACAGGAAACAACTCCAAATACAAAAGCCCAAGAAGGTATGAAAACCCACCACTCCCAGAAACATGTGGTCAGCAGCTCCAGAGTCACATTTCTGCCTGGCTCTGCTCTTCAGTCAACTACAATCTTCTTTCTAAAGCAGTCTCCATTTTGTTTATTCCCGGCTTGGACTGGACCCTGATGAAGATTTTTTTCTTTCAAACAAAACCAAACGTCAGATTGCTGGGGATAGCCGTGCTGCTTTGCAGGTTAGATTGCACTGTTTGCAACCCTGGATGACAAATTCAGCAAGAAACAGAATTTTGTAGCTGCCGAATGGCTGAATTCATGTCTCTATTCCCTGAAGCCCTTTGTTCTGAAGAACTGTTATATAGAATGAGCCCTTAATAATAACTTGGCCAAGAAAAGACCCAGGTTGGCAGCAGATGTTCACAAAAAGAATAAATAGCTGTTATTACTTTTCCATTCTCTTCCGTAGCTATTAAAAAAAAAAAGTAACTGTGTTTCATATTAGCAGCTGGGACATTCGCATCCAAGAGAAAATAAATTTAGAAATACAGCACAGTTTTGAGTCAGGCCCAGAAAGCATTGAAAAAGGAAAGGGAGAGAGAGAGAGAGAGAGAGAGAGAGAGAAAGAGAGGGAGACCTTGAGTGAAGTGACCCAAGGAAATAAACAAAACCAAATAAAACAAACTAAAATTAGTAACAGGCTACAGCTTGTCCCTTGCCTGGAGCAAGACACAGCAGGGAAGTGATGGTGATGTTTGATGACAGACAAATTGAGATTCTATATATAACGTCTGTTCAGCAAAAGCAAACCCTATGTAGGGAGTAGCATCCAAAATGGAGCGTTTTGATATAAACAAAACAATCAAATTTGGGGATGGAAGGGCAGAAGAACCCTTCAACCCTTTTCGGTGGAATATATGTTGGGTACAGCATGCTCAGCCTTTGCACCGGTTTTTAAAAGATTCTTTGGACACTGTAGCTATTCCTATGTTTCCTGTCTCTCCTGCTGCATGCCATGGTGGTTTAGCTTCTTAAACCAATACTGTACTAATGATTTAAAGGTAACCAAACCACCAATATTCTATACGTGGCATCCTCGGTTTTCTCTGAGCTTGTTTTCTTGAAGACGTTTCATTACCAAACTAGGTAACATCATCACTGCTAGGAGAGAGTGGGGTTTGCCTTGTCCAGTTAATGTGGGTGATTATTATTGGGGGTTCTCGGTGATTCCTTGAATAGGCTGTTGTTTACTGTTTGATTGTTTATCAGAATTGGGTTCGAATTTTGAGTCTGAATATTCAATATTCAAATCAGTTTCATAATAGTAAGCTACATCCTGTATAAAGCTGAACTTCTAGACATCAAATAACTTTTCCTTCCTTCCTTCCTTCCTTCCTTCCTTCCTTCCTTCCTTCCTTCCTTCCTTCCTTCCTCTCTCCCTCCCTTCCATCTTCCTTCCTTCCTTCTTTGTTCTCTCCCCTCCATCTTTCTCCCTCCCTCTTCATCTTCCTTCCTTCCTTCCTTCCTTTCTCCCTCCCATCTTCCTTCCTTCCTTCTTTCTTCTCTCCCCCTCCATCTTCCTCCCTCCCTCTTCATCTTCCTTTCTCCTCCATCTTCCTCTCTCCCTCTTCATCTTCCTTCCTTCCTTCCTTCCTTCCTTCCTCTCTCCCTCCCATCTTCCTTCCTTCCTTCTTTCTTCTCTCCCCCTCCATCTTCCTCCCTCCCTCTTCATCTTCCTTCCTTCCTTCCTTCCTTCCTTCCCCTCTATCTTCCTCTCTCCCTCTTTCTTCCTTCCTTCCTTCCTTCCTTCCTTCTTTCTTTCTTCTCTCCCCCTCCATCTTCCTCCCTCCCTCTTCATCTTCCTTTCTCCTCCATCTTCCTCTCTCCCTCTCCCTCTTTCTTCCTTCCTTCCTTCCTTCCTTCCTTCCTTCCTTCCATCTTCCTTCCCCTCTATCTTCCTCTCTCCCTCTTCCTTCCTTCCTTCCCTCCATAATTATGCCTGTTTTAGGGTCACTTGCCAGTTTAGAAATTACCTACAATATATTCTGAAATAAACCCTGCTGAGTTTAATGGTATTTCCTCCCAGGTAGGTGTGTATATAATTACATCCAGAACAACCTAATTCTATATTTTATTTTATTTTTTTAAAAAAGAAAAGCTATTCTTCCCTTTTATTTTGGCAAACACCAGAAATGCAATTTCATAAAAGCTTTCAATGCGTACGGAAAATACGGCCCTAATGAAATGTATTGATAGCATAAGCATTGCAGGCAAAGCATCTTTTCCAGCCGATTCAGAAAAGTATTGCAAATGTGTGAAATGAAATAAATTGTCCTAGTTGCACTTTGAGAGCATAAAAAAACAATCTTAACGTGATTTATGGAGGGAAAAAAACAGCACCCAGCGCTGATTTATGTGAACAATTTGTGTTTGTTTGTTTTATCATGCTTCCCCCCCAAAAAAAAACCATAACGTAATTAATTGAATATCCAGGGTTATCCTACATGCCGTTATTGTCTGCAATGGTTCTGGAAGAAGACGCTGGAATTACAGAAGAAATATGCTTATTATTTCCTTTGTATTAATTTTGCCACCGTTACAAACTCAGTGGAAGTTGAATTATTGCACAGTGGTCTCAAACAATGCTGGCTGTGCAGAACAAGTAGGATATGTTTATAACATATGCTTAGCTTGGCTCGTTATAAGGCTTGGCAGTTGCCAGCATATGTCCCTTCTACTCCTTACAATGTGTTTCCTCCAACAGAGAAGAAGGGTGCAGATGTTCAGTCATTCTATTGAGGAATGTAGCAGGAGTGGAGGATCCCATGTAAGCATTGCTCTACTTCCCCAACTACTTTCAGAAGCTCCTCCAGAAGTGTGGGCAGATCAGGACAAACTCAACAACAAAGATCCTTAACTCTGCTCTACCATAACAGAGAAGTATCTCTTCTAGAGAGATGACCACAGAGGTACCATTGGGTTAACATCCAGATTTCGATATCTGATCATAAATATGTAGGGATGGCAGATATCGAAATAAAATTGAAAGTAGAGATTAGAAAGTGCAGGAGACATCAATCCAGAATTGCATTTGAGAGACAGAAATAAAAACTGGCATTAAAAATAAATTTATAGCTGAAGGACCCGTCCTAGCAAAACGGATAACCAGAAATGGGATATACACACACATACATACATACATACAAACAGATGAAGAATAATTACAGAAATTGGATATTTCTAGCCTAATGAAAAGAAGGATTAGAGGAGACATGATGGAAGTGTTCTAATATTTGAGGGGCTCCTACAAAATGAGGCGGGGGTCCAACTATTTTCCAAAGCACCAAAAGGCAAGACAAGAAACAATGGATGGAAACTAGCCAAGGACAGAAGCAACCTAGAACTAAGGATGTCTACGGAAATTCTCAGTCATCCAGGTCAGAGTTATCTCAAAGATGCTTTTTCACATTTCGCTTCTCATCCAAGAAGCTTCTTCAGCTCTGACTGGATTTGTGGAGAATGGAAAGATTTATACTCCTTGCAGACAGCTGTTCATTTGTATTCTTTTAGCGAGTCGTTAAAGCTACCTGGAGTCTTATCTGTGTCTTCAGGGTCATCTGAGTAGTGCAAATGTGTGTGGACTACTAGAACTAAGGATAAATTGGCTAATGGTAAGAGCAATTAACCAATGGAATAGCTTGCTTTCAGAGGTTGTGGGTGCACCATCACTTTCAAAAAGAGACTGGACAACCATTTGTCTGAAATGGTATACGTTCTCCTGCTTGAGCAAGGGGTTGGCCTAGATTCCTAGAAGACCTTCAAGATCCCTTCCAACTCTATTATTCTATGTTCTATGTAGACTATTTAGTCAACAGGTTAATTTTAACAAAAAGCTCTGAACAACGTGTTGACATTACAACACAGCTTCTGTAGGCCAGGCAGCAAATCATGAGGGAGTCAACTATACGTAACGTGAAAGGGACATTTTTATAACTCCGTATTATGGATTTTTCCATGCAGAATGTATTGTGAGGCCGATACACTTAGTGAGACTCTGAGTATGCATATATAGCATTCTATTAGGAATTGTAGTGCAGTTAATAATGCAATCAAAATGAGGTGGTTTTGCATGTATCATCTAGCCAGCTTTAAATTCTCGAACTCATATCGAGGTAAAGTTTCATTTTATGAAACTTTAATATATTTTTTTTGTAATTCACACTGTACTTGGTATTTCATATGCATTCATGCTCTGCCTTATTAATGTAGTTAGGGCAAAGGGCTGCTTTTGGTTTACATTTTTTAAGCAAACTAAACTGCCTGTGAAGATTGAGCTGCAATTATACTTCTGTGTTCATCCTTGAACTTTTGTGACAGTTCTAAAGTTGTGTACCCAACTGCATATATCCTCGAGTGTTGGGGACTGCAAATGGTTGTGTTAGTGTTGTGTTTAAAAAGAAAACAAAAAGAAATTTTAAAAAATCACTTGTTAGGGGGAAAAAAGTAAAACCTGGACGCTACATCTCTACTTTTTTAATCCAAAGTAATAACTGAATTTATTATTGGATCTATAAGGAAGTCATCCCAGAGATGCTTTTCAAGAAGCAACAGAACTTTCTTGTTTTTCTTTGAAGACATTTTGCTTTTCATCCAAGAAGCTTCTTCCACTCTGACGGGATGGTGGGGAATTGAAGGATTTATACTCCTCCTAGACAGCTAGCCATTTGCCTTCTTTTAGAGCGTCGTTGATGCCACTTGGAGGTTTATCTGTGTCATGAGGGTCACTTGAGTGGTGCAAATGGGTGTGGAGCCTTCTTGGAACTGTTGAAAGGACTGGGTTGTAGACTGGAGATAGATGATGATTATCTCTAAAAGAATGCAAATGACCAGATGACTGCAAGGAATATACATCCTTCCACTCCCCTCCATCCAGTCAGAGCTGAAGAAGCTTCTGGGATGAGAAGCGAAACATCTTCAGAGAAAAACTAGAAAGTCAGAATAGAATAGAATAGAATAGAATAGAATAGAATAGAATAGAATAGAATAGAATAGAATAGAATAGAATAGAATAGAATAGAATAGAATAGAAAATATGGAATGCAATGGAATGCAATAGAATAGAATAGAAAATATGGAATGGAATGGAATGGAATGGAATGGAATGGAATGGAATAGAATAGAATAGAATAGAATAGAATAGAATAGAATAGAATAGAATAGAATAGAATAGAATAGAATAGAATAGAATAGAATAGAATAGAATAGAAAATATGGAATGGAATGCAATGGAATGCAATGGAATGCAGTGGAATGGAGTAGAATAGAATAGAATAGAATAGAATAGAATAGAATAGAATAGAATAGAATAGAATAGAATAGAATAGAATAGAATAGAATAGAATAGAATAGAATAGAATAGCACAGTCTAGTTCAGATGGATACATATAAATGGAGAGAAAAAAGAATCCTGTGAATTGACAAGACGGATGCCATAGGGAACAAAGCTGTTGCAGAATCTGGTAGTCCTGCTATAAATACTTTGAAACCTCCTCCCAGAGGGGAGCAACAGGAACAGATCATGAAGTGGGTGTGTGGGGTCTCTAACAATGCTTCAGGCTCTAAACACAAAGCCCTTGTGAGCAGTATCCTGAATCACGGGAAGCGAGCTTCCTATAACCTTCTCAGCTGTCCTCACCACTCTCTCTACGGACCTTCTATCCGAGGCTCTGCTACTCCCAAAACAGACAGTGACGCAATTTGTTAAGATGCTCTCAATAGTGCCTCTGTAAAAAGTGGCAAGGACAGAAGGAGGAAGATGTGCTCTCCTCATCCGACCCAGGAAATGCAGATGCTGGTTTGCACGCTTCTTTAAAGAGGACGTATGAAGAGACCAAGTCAGATTGTTAGTTATCTGCACCCCCAGACACTTAATACTGTTGACCACCTCCATAGCTGCAGCCTGCACTTCAATGTGCTTCATAAAGGAAATCAAAGTGGAATCTCGGACTTTTGATTAGTTACTTTCCAGTAGATGGCAATCATGGATTTATTCCAGCTTTTTCCAACACCATTATATAGAAGAATAAAGACTTTGAAATAAAAAAGGTGACTTAAAACATTTCATTATTTATTTATTTTTAAAAGTCAGCTTTAAAATAAAATTAAACATTAAAATTGTCAGGATGCATGGGTGGGTGATTTACTGTATTTCATTTTTGTTTTTTTATTTAGCTCTTTGTGTTTGTGTGGGAGTGCACATGCATGCATATGTGTATGTGTGTCTGTTGCCCAGTCTTTAACAGCTTATGGCAGTTTACAGAGTGCCACTGTAAGAGCAGAAAACAAAACTAAAATATACCTTAAAATAGGAATAAATTAATAGTACATGTTAAAATCGAACCTTTAAGAGGTGTGGGTAAATGTATGTAGATGCTCAGCTCCCTCAAACTAAAATGATTCAGTTGCAGAGGGAACCTATTTCATCAACAAAAAGCAGAATTGATTGAGGTTAGATGCAAAAATGTATCCCTGATAGAACCGTCATGAAGTTTCTCATTGACATTCTAACAGCGCAGATCAAATGACTGTATACAGCCGTGTTACTAAATTAGACATTGGAGAAGACCCTGATGTTGGGAAAGATTGAAGGCAAAGGAGAAGGGGACAGCAGAGGATGAGATGGTTAGAGAGTTTGCAATAGTGGTCAATATCTGTAGCTCGGGTGTAGGAGGATTAGAATAGAATAGAGCTAGAAGGGACCTTGGAGGTCTTCTAGTCTTCTAGTCCAGCCCCCTGCTTAAGCAGGAGAACCTATACCATCTCAGACAAGTGACTGTCTAGCTTCTTCTTAAAAATCTCCAGTGATGGAGCAGCCACGATTTCTGAAGGCAAAGCTGTTCCACTGGTTAATTGTCCTCACTGTCAGGAAGTTTCTCCTTAATTCCAGGTTGCTTCTCTCTTTGGTCAGTTTCCAACCATTGTTTCTCGTCCTTCCCTCTGGTGCTTTGGTGAACAACCTGGCCCCCTCTGCCTTGTGGCAGCCCCTCAAATACTGGAATACTGCTATCATGTCTCCTCTATTTCTTCTTTTCTTTAGACTAGCCAAACCCAGGTCCTGCAGTCGTTCTTCGTATGTTTTGGTCTCCAAGCCTTGGATCATCTTGGTTGCTCTTTTCTGAACTTTTTCCAAACTCTCAACATCTTTTTTGTAGTATGGTGACCAAAATTGGCTGCAGTATTCCAGGTGTGGTCTCACTAGGGTTTTATAAAGCAGTACTAATACTAATACTAATATTATCCCTCTGGCAGAATTATTTCAAATTAACCTTCACGCCCTCTCCTTGCTTCTTCTCAAATGCAAAAATCGCTCTCTCATCTCTTTTCTTTCCCTGATTTTACTTCATGTTATGCTTAAACTATTTTTGTTTTCTCTTTTTACCCCTCATTTTTCTAGGGACCTTCCTTCGCTAGATCAGCTGACATTTTGGCCTTGAGGGTTTTATCTTCCTTTCGAAAAATGATGGTTCTTCTACTCATGTTTTCTTAGGCCTCCTTCTCCTCCTCCTCTCTAGGATCTGGGCAGCTTGATTATAACTCAGTGCAGAACCACAATTTTTCTTGCATGAGAACCCTCTTCCCACCACTCCATTGAAATTGATTTTTAGTGGAGCTTGAAAAGGCTTTTGGAGAACTGCTGCCATTCAAGATAACCAGATAATTGAGCAAGATGGACAAAGTCTGATTCATTATGAGGCAGCTTCAGATGAGCAACGGAGATAGCCAACAGAAATGTCTGCCTACTCAATCACCGGGTGACATTAGGTCAACTCAGCAGTCATTGCCAAATCTCAAAGCACTGTTCAGTGCTGTAGATTTAACACATGTGTTCCAGCTATTTTCCTACTTCCCCTTTCCACAGGAATGAGGATTCAGAATAGCCCTATTACCAAGCAATAACAGTCCGCTTGTGCAATTGTTGGATTGTCAATGGTATAATCAATGTAATAAAGGAAGAAACGCATGAGCTGTGATTTTACTGAATGCAAACATTTCAAAAAAACAAAAACAAAACAACCCTACGGAAATGGGTCAACAAAATCCAGGCTTGAAAATTAAAACAAGTGAGAGAGCAGAATAGTTTCAGGCTGGTCATCTTTGCAATTTATTCCATGCTGGGCTACCCTGCTTGAATGACAGTCTTGTGTGCTGATGTAACATGACATAACGCAATGTAAAATCAATGGTTGTGAAAGGTACAACTTAGGAGGAACCCTACTTTGAATCAGATGCTCTCCGTCAATTTCAAGAGTGGGTATTTGATCTGATGGACCGAGTCTGAAGGCGAGAGATAATTTGCGAATAGGGAAGACCCCTTTCCATAGCAAGCCACAAACAGTGATCCATTGTTGACAACAATTCCTTGGAGGGCACTCACAGTGAACTTACTGTCAGCCTCACTGTGCCCATTAGACAAGTGATAATAAACAAATTAACACAAATCACATGCCTCAAATCTCCGGGATATGATGGGACTTCTCTTGAGTTGTCAGCTGAAAAAAAAAAAAAAGAGAGGAGGAAATGAGCACAGCCCACTGGAACAACGATAGAATATATTACGTTTATGAACAGATTATGATCCCGTAAATCCTTCGTTCAGCCTTGTTTTCAACCTGCAAATCGTGCTAGTGTGCATTGAGAAAATGTTGTGCTTAATCGCGGCAAATTAAGATTACCCAGAAAGGGTGGGGAAGTTGGCTGCTTTTGTGTTCTTTTATTTATTTATTTATTTATTTATTTATTTATTTATTTATTTGTTTGTTTGTTTGTTTGTTTGTTTGTTTGTTTGTTTGTTTGTTTGTTTGTTTGTTTGTTTGTTTGTTTGTTTGTTTGTTTATTTAACCTGTCCTGATTGCAAATGCGGCTTAAGGTATTTGGTATGCTTTCATTACTTCTTTCATCCAAACACAGTTATTCCCTTTGCATGCCAATGGCTTGGCTCTTCAGCTAGGGGAAGTTGCGGGACAGCATTTTTAAAGTGTGTGTGTGTGTGTGTGTGTGTAAACAGGCAAGGCTGGAAGTAACTCCGTACTCTGAGTAGAATGCCAACTTCTCTCTCCATTCACCCTATGCCTAAGGTGACCAAGAAACCCAAGGTGAAGCTGTGACCTTCAGAACTTCAGACTTCCCTCCTAGCAATTCCAACTTTTCTTGTTGCTGGTTGTTGTTGTTTGTCTTTGAGTCAGTTTTTGACTCTTGGCAATTATCTGAAGAAGTCCCCGCAGTCTTCTTGGTGAGATGTCAGGAATGGTTTGCAATTGCCTCCTTCCTTTGGCAGAGAGAGAGAGGGAGAGAGAGAGAGAGAGAGAGAGAGAGAGAGAGAGAGAGAGAGAAGAGAGAGAGAGAGAGAGAGAGAGAGAGAGAGAGAGAGAGAGAGAGAGAGACCTGCCCAAGGTCATCCAGCTGGCTTTGTGCCTCTTCATGGTCTCCTGGTTTCTAGCCTGGTGTCTTAACCCCAAAGTGATTCTCAACAATCCAAACTGGATGTAGTTAATCCAATAGAGAAGCTTCCCAGAGCTCTGTTTGATAGTATTTATAAGAAAAAAAAATGAAGCTTGCAGCAGAAGTATTCCAATAATAACCATTCTACTTTCAGATAAGAAACATATACGGTGGTGGGATTCAAATATGTGAACAACCGGTTCTCTGTGTGGATGCTGCTTCCGGAAGTCCATTCTGGGCCTGGGCAACAAAAAATTAGCTACCGGTTCTGCCGAAGTGGTGCAAACCGGCTGAATCCCACCACTGAACATATACCCCTAGACAATATAAGGCAGCAATGTTTTATTACACTTTTTGGAGCAAAGGGAGAATTAATTTATTTCTTTTGTTCTTTTTTGCTTGTTTGGTGCTAGATGATGATGATGATGATGATGGTGATGATGATGATGATGATGATGATGATGATGATGATGATATTAAATTTTATGCAGCCCAGAGTCACCTTGTAGGGGAGATGGGAGCCATAAAAATGGAATAAACAAATAAAATAGATCATCACACAATCCAATCTTTCCTCTTAACTGAAATATTCCTTGTTCATCCAGGTAGAGTTAGTCAATAGGATGGGCATCCTTGTTGCTTAAACAACATATAGAGCAGAGAAGAGTAGAGTAGAGTAGAGTAGAGTAGAGTAGAGTAGAGTAGAGTAGAGTAGAGTAGAGTAGAGTAGAGTAGAGTAGAGTAGAGTAGAGTAGAGTAGAGTAGAGTAGAGTGGAATGGAATGTCTATGGACATTCTCAGTCATCCAGGTCATAATTATCCCAAAGATGCTTTTTCATGAGGCAACTGGACTTTCTTGTTTTTCTTTGAAGATATTTCACTTCTCATCCAAGAAGCTTCTTCAGCTCTCAGTTGCATCTTTGGGAATGGAGTGGAGCAGAGCGGAGCAAAGCGGAACGGAGCAGAGCAGAATGGAACAGAACAGAACAGAATATTCTTTCTTGGACAAGTGTGATTGGACACCCAAGGAATGTGTTTCCGGTACATAAGCTCTCAGTGTACATTCCAAACAAAAAGTGATAAGTTATAGATCCCAAATCATAAGATACAATCAAAAATCATAAGATATAACAACAAAGGATAAATCATAAGACACCAATAGGAGAAGGTAGTAGGAAACATGAGAAAGATGAAAAGATGGCAAGGATAATATCAATACAATCTACTACACTGGTAAATATTCCACCATGCTTACGATTCAGTAATATTGGCAACAGGTGGACTAATTCTGAGGGTTATCTACTGGGTTTCTTATCGAAACCCAACTCCAGTGACAAAAGACATTTGACTTTGCTCCGTTTGACTGGTTTTGCTTCCCTTGCCAGAACCCAAAGTTGTATACCTAGTGTACATGAACTCACATTCACTTACCTGGATGGAACCTGTGACAGTTGCCTGAGTCTATTGTCATTAGAGAAAAGATCTTGACACCGGAAGGCCGCTTTTGATGGAAACCCAGCATGCATCTGCCCTCAAAAGTAGCGGTATCCAAAACTCTCAATCATTGAGCTGCATTATTTATGAGAAGCCATCAAAAGTCATTATTCTGGACTGGCAGAAAGATGCCGTTGACAACGAGCGTTTCTGAAAAAATGAACCTACCCTTTTTTTTTTCCTCCCCAGAATGAACCCTTTTTCATCTTTGCTTCTCATTACGGCGGTGTGATAAATGATAGGGGAAGGGAAAGATTCAAATTCTTCTGATATGTCATCCTGCAGAAACTTCATTGCCAGAGATCATCTCTGCAACCAAGAAGGCGAAATCATTTTATCCGACACCGTCTTGCAGGCCTCGTTCTACGTTCCACTCAGCATTATGCTTGCTGATACCTCGTGGTATGAATTTCTCCAGTCGCCGTGTATATAGCCACAGGATGCCCTGTTATGTTTTCATATTCAGCCCATCGTGCGTTTCCCCACTTGGCTTGTTTTACCCCTGACCTTTGACATGGAGGCACATAGCACAAGGGCCCATTCTCCTAAATAAAAAAAAAAGAACAATGAAATCAAATCACAAAGGCTTAATAGAAGCAAGAACCGAAGCCTTAAATATTTGGAGGTTAGCTTTGGGTTACGTTTCCCTTTTAGATGATTTTGTTTGAAACGACTTCCTGATTTGACTGGAATTGTCATGGAGTCTGGAAGAGTGTGATGAAGGAAATAGGAATAGGAAAACGAGAGGAAACGAGAGGATGTGTAGGAAAAGAGTTTACGCAAAGATGCTTTTCAAAAGGCATCTGGACTTTCTTTGTTTTTGTTTTTTTGTTTTTTTTCCCTTGAAGATGTTTCACTTCTCCAAGAAGCTTCTTCAGTACTGGTGGGGAATAATAGAGGATGGTGGAGACTTCAATTCTCCACCATTCAGTCAGAAATGAAGAAACCTCTAGGATGAGAAGTGAAACATCTCCAGGAAAAAAAAACCCCAAAAAAGTCCAGTTGCCTTTTGAAAAGCACCTTTGGGACAACCATGACCTGGATGACTAAGAATTTCTGTAGACACAACAGAGTTCATGTTACGAACCCTCTTTATTCAGGAGCAACACGGAATACTGTTTCTCCAGAGTTCCTGTACAAATAATTTGCACCTAATTGTGACTTAGAGATTTTAAAATTGTATAGAATTGACACACAAATGTGTGAGGGGACAGGGTAAGGGGTGAAATTAGCTATGCATAAACAGAATTGACATGCAAAATGGCTGGATGTGGCTGGCTTGTATAAGCAGAAGCTTTGAATTATCATAATTCTAAGGAATCCTAATTAATCAGAAAGAAAGGAGAATCCATACATGAATTCAGAAGAGAAGGAAAGGTTGAATCTAATTAGTAATTTGATGGAGATTTCCAGGGAATCTCAGGACTATAAACTACATTGCTTATAAGTTATGTTGGAAAGTCAAAACTTAGCATGAAAGAAAGTAAGACATTACAGATTGTTGTCAAGAAAACTACACAAATGTCTTTGGGAAGTCACCAAGAGCTCAGCTGGACTTCAAGGAGATGTCAGCTACATCCTTTAGAAGTCTAGAAGAGACGATGCTCTTACAGAGATCAGATGTATCAGATGTATCAGATATATAATTCTTACAGACATAAAGATGCTGTGAGACTTTTTGCTTGACCCCAAAAGCATGAATCTTCCAAAGTTCACTTTACCAAGCATTGAAGGAAAAATCTTCACCAGGGTCCAGTCCAAGCTGGGAATAATCAAAATGGAGACTGCTTTAGAAAGAAGGTTGTAGTTTATTGAAGAGGAGAGCCAGACAAAAAGATGGCTCTGGGAAAAACTGACCACATGTAGTAGATTTTTATACCTTTTTGGGCTTTTGTTTGGAGTTGTTCCTGTGGCATGAACTTTGACCTGAGTCTGAGTGAGCCTTTCTGATATTGTGATAGTCGTAGGTTAATCCTATTATGTCCCAAAGGGGCTGATGGCTGATGAGTGTTGGATTTTTTTGGTGTGAGGGATTGTTGATTCTAAGGATTTTTGTCTTTCTAATCCCACCTTCCTGGCTCCAATCTTTCTGAAAGGATTATCACATCTGCATTTCTGCAGACCTGGTTTCTGTTTGGGGCAAAGAGACTTGGGAGGAGGTTGGTTTCTGCCTTTAAAATCCTTTGGGGAAATATAATATTCTGCCTTTTAATATTCCCCAAAATATTTCTTTCTGGGGGGGCTGACTTCCCTCACAAGCTTTATGATAATCTTTCTTGTCTTACAGTGATGTAAATTACATCAAATTAAATATTTTACATTGAGAATAATATATCTATAGCAAGTGCATTTTCTGTTTTTTTTTTCTTTCTTGCAATGTAACTGTGAATTATTTACCAATGATTGCTTGAATTCTTATCAGTCTGATAACCAACCTATTTAGATTTCATCTTTCAGTATTTCCAGTGGTGATAGCTGTTAACAGAATAACAGAGTTGGAAGGGACCTTGGAGGTCTTCTAGTCCACTCCCCGGCTCAAGCAGGAGACCCTATTATCACTTCAGACAAAGAGGTGTCCAGTCTCTTCTTAAAAACCTTCAGTAATGGAGCACCCACAACTTCTGGAGGCAAGTCGTTCCACTAATTAATTGTTCTCACTGTCAGGAAAGATCTAGGCTGCTTCTCTCCTTGATTAGTTTCCAATCCATTGTTTCTTGTCTTGCCTTCAGGTGCTTTGAAGAATAGGTTGATCCCTTCTTCCTTGTGGCAGTCTTTCAATTATTGGGAGCTAAAAGCCATATTCCACGTGGGTGTGTGCGTGGTTGGCTATGCCCAAAATGGGGAAAGAACAGGACAGAACGTGACCCAAAATTCCAAATTTATCCCCACGACTTCTATAGCTTTTCAAACCAATGAGATTAAAGAGTTCAAGGAGGATTTCATTTTATTTGGTTGGTTCTCTTCTCAACATCTTTAAGTGAGAATGTCAACTGGTGGTCAAAGTGAGTGGTGAAAGTAATTTTACTACCACGCACACTTTACTACCCAGAATTCATTACTTTTCACAGTTCTGAAGCTTTGTTAGCAGAGTATCTTTCTGTGTCAGTCCGTAAAAGACTGTACCCATTAGCATTTCTGTTCTTTGTTTCTTCTAAAGTAATGTTTGTAGTCTTTAGTATTGCCAATAAGGAGAAGGGGGAGAGAAGGGAATAGATTCCTTTCTCTCCCGTCTTTAATTCCTATTATATTCATGTGCATAAAGCATTACAACTTTCTTTCATATTTCAAGGATGGGACCAATGTTATCCCATGTTACAGTTGCCACAAAGCCTTGACTGGTGGTCCTCAAGCTTTTAAAAATCAATGTACCCAAATAAAATTCATTTTGTCTATCTTATTACACATGCAATTTGCAGTAAGGGACAAATCCTTTTTAGTTTAATCCAACCTTTTGAATTTTAGACACTCGGAGGCAGAAAATGTTTGGGTTTGTTTTTTTTTCAGCCTCCACGCCATTCGCTGGAAGATTGTCCATATTAACATACTGAATATAAATACAAAGTGTCAGGACCGGTATTAAATATTTGAAAATGCCACTGTGGCTGCGCAGCGGAAAAGAATAGAATAGCTACATCTGCCAAACATTTCTGAGGCCTTAAATAGCGCATATCACAATTCATGTCACAGCAACTGTTTCAACAACAGGCAGGGGAAAGGATTAGAAGCCCACTGGATAGTCCAGATTATGTCAAGTGCACACTGATCAGTCTCTTGTCAATCTCAGGAGCCTGCTGGAAATGCAGTTTGCATTGTAGTTTGCATGAATGCTTTCTACCATGTAGGTTAGTTTTTTTTAAAAAAAGAGTAAAAAAAGATGGTATTTTGATGAACATCAAGAATTCTGGTTTCTGTCCAGCCTCTCCACTGAACAGCAGAATGCTGCTTAAGTGATAGGAATGAACTCAGACGAAAAAGTGCAGAATTGTCTTGTGGTTCCTTCTGCACACTCTCCACAGTCCTTCCTGTGTGAAATATGTTCCCCAAGGGATGCTAAGTTAAATGGACAAATCATAGAACATAGAATATCAGAGTTGGAAGGGACCTTGGAGGTCTTCTAGTCCAGTCCCCTGCTCAAGCAGGAGATCCTATACCCTTTCAGATGGATGGCTGTCCAGTCTTTTCTTAAAAACCTCCAGTGATGAAGCATCCACAACTTCTGAAGGCAAACTGCTCCGATGGTTAATTGTCCTCAATGTTAGGCAGTTTCTCCTTAGTTCTAGGTTGCTTCTCTCCTTGATTAGTTTCCATCCATTATTTCTTGTCTTGCCTTCTGGTGTTTTGGAAAATAGGTTGACCCCCTCTTCTTTGTGGCAACCTCTCAAATACTAGAATACTACTATCATGTCACCCCTAGTCCTTCTTTTCTCTAGACTGGCCATACCCAATTCCTGCAACCATTCTTCATATCTTTTTGTCTCTAGGCCCTTAGTCAGCTGCTCTTCAGACAAATGGTTGTCTAATCTCTTCTTTAAAGCCTCCAGTGATGGAGCACCCACAAATTCTGGAGGCAAGTCGTTCCACTGAATGATTATTCTCAGTGTCAGGACATTTTTCCTTAGTTCTAAGTTGCTTCTCTCCTTGATTAGTTTCCATCCGTTGTTTCTTTTCTTGCCTTCTGGTGCTTTGGAATGTACGTTGACCCCGCTCTTCTTTCTGGCATTCCTACAAATCAGTATGCTGAAGAAGTTGCAACTGAACCAATGAATGAAAACAAAATTAAGAAGTTAGTGGCACTTCAAGGCTGGAATTCAACCATGAGAAATAGGATCTTTGAATCCGCTTCAACCTGATATAGAAATCTGATTCAGTCTGGACTTTCGATCTGAAGTGTTGAGTCAAGTTGAATCCAAGTATGTAGGGAAGGATAAGAAACATCAGCACATGCCCAGCTGTCTGCTGAATTTGGAAATCAGCTCTGAATTGATTAAAAGACACTTGGTTCAACCTAACACATCACAGTGATTTGTCAACTTGAGAAGAACATGAGATTTCAAACAACTGAATTATCGTTGAATGTTTAAAATGAATGTTCACAGGAGTCTACCAAGCTGGCAGATTCTAAGGAGCAAATAAGCAACAATAATCTCCGTATGTGAGAGAATGTGTGTGTGTGTGTGTGTGTGTGTGTTGATCATGGTCTATTCTCAAAGTTATTTAGACTGTAGAGGCAGATCAGAGAAAGAAGCTTCATGATCCAGATGAATTTTGAATGAATCCCTACAGAATTCATGCAGCCTTTCTTCTTTTAAGTTTTCAGCATATGCTGGGCAGTCCAAGACACTTAAATACTGCTACAAGAATCCCCCAGGTTTAGATTTCTAGAAAGAGAGAAAGACTGGGGAACGTAGAAGTAAATAATGTCCCTTTAAAAAAAAAAAAAATCAATCAATTTTCCTGCAGATGCCATGAATGTTAACATCTCTCCCATAAGCATCTTGAGGAAATAAAACTACACTACACTACACAAGGCTTAATCAAGGTCCCCTGGCTGTTTTGCCTGGCAAGATATTTGAGTGGGTATATATTAAAGTATGTTATTTAAATTCATGGGTAGTCATTAAAAAATGAAGTCATGAGTTCACCCATGTGGCCTGTGCATGTGTTGTAAGCGTTATGCACTCCCCTTTCGTTTGGAGGTTTGATGTCATATTTTTTTTCACTCGGCAGTTAGAGTCCCCGTGTGATTTTTTTCCTCAGATCAAGAACGACAACTTTTTAACTAAGGTGAATTTAACTAAGGTAAAAGTAATATATAAGTTGTATATTACTTTCCCGAGTTTGCGTTAAACTCAGCAGTTTTCTCCTCTGCCTGCTGATGCAGTTTAATATGTGATATACAAAACAAAAAACAAAACAACAACAACAACAGAGGAGAAAGTCACTGTAGGTTTGTGCCTTCTGCTGATGTGATTATACGGATCACCTGCTTTTAGAAGACAGCGGATCAAAATATACGATTGCCACTATCATCTCAGAAAGCCAAATTAGTATCAGCAATTTACGTTCATTGCAAGTTACATTTTAAAACCTGATGAAGCTATAACAATCATAGTTTGAAATATTTTATTAAATGTATGAATGTATGAACTCAACATTAAGAAAACCAAGATTATGGCATCCGGCCCTCTCAATTCCTGTCAAATAGATGGGGAATGAAATGGAGGTAGTGACAGATTTTATCTTCCTGGGCTCCAAGATCACCACAGATGGGGACTGCAGCCAAGAAATTAAAAGACGCTTGCTCCTGGGGAGGAAAGCTATGGCAAATCTAGACAGCATACTAAAAAGCAGAGACATCACCCTGCCAACAAAAGTACGTAGTGTCAAGGCCATGGTTTTCCCAGTTGCAATGTATGGCTGTGAAAGTTGGACCATAAGAAAGGCTGAGCACCAAAGAATTGAGGCCTTGGAACTATGGTGCTGGAGAAGACTCCTGCGAGTCCCCTGGACTGCAAGGCGATCAAACCGGTCAGTCCTAGAGGAGATCAACCCCGACTGCTCTTTAGAAGGCCAGATCCTGAAGTGGAAACTCAAGTACTTTGGCCACCTAATGAGAAGGAAGGACTCACTGGAGAAGAGCCTAATGCTGGGAAAGATTGAGGGCAATAGAAGAAGGGGACGACAGAGAAGGAGGTGGCTGGATGGAGTCACTGAAGCAGTAGGCGTGAGCTTCAATGGACTCCAGAAGATGGGAGAGGACAGGAAGGCCTGGAGGAACATTGTCCATGGGGTCGCGATGGGTCGGACATGACTTCGCAACTAACAACAACAATGAGGTATATTGCTATGCATCATTATTTATATGTCCTGTAATGTTTCTTACGCATCTTTAAATACAGGATACCAAAGGATGCCTCTGTAAGAATGTTTAAGTCTGGGTATATATTTTACTGGGGCATGGCACAGTGACTCAGCAGTTAAGATGCTGGGCTTCTTGGCTGGAAAGCCAGCAGTTCAGGTTTGAGACCCGAGGTTTGGATGGGGTGAGCTCCCGTTCCTTGCCTCAGCTCCTGCCAACCTAGCAGTTCGAAAGCATGCAAATATGAATAGGTACTACTTTGGTGGGAAGGGAACAGCACTCTGTGTCTTTGCACAGTGCTGGCTCAATTATCTTGAAATGGAAATGAGCTCCATCTGTCAACATCCAGCTCAAGAATCTAAATAAAAGTCCAGATTAGTTCCGTTTCTGAAAATCTTACTGTTTATTGAATACACTGCTTGGTTATGTCGAAGCAAAGCTAACTGTGAGGTTCCCACACCAATTCATAGACTTAAATAATAGTTTTCCAAGCCAAACCCCCAACGTCTTGCTTAATCCATGTCAACAAGTCCACTTTGTTATGGGAACTGTCTGCTTCAAATCCACACCTGTTCTGGTGTCCTTGACAAGGCTTCAAGGTCCCACGGTCTGCAGCTGAATTGAAGAAGTTTTGTTTCTCCATCCACCCACTTGAAAGTAACACCTCCCTCCCCTCTTTAATCTAAAGGCAAGTTGAAACGCAGAAGCATGTAGCTGCCAAGGTTTCATCCTTGATATCTCCACCTCCTACATGTGGCAATGATTAGTGGAGTAAAATCCACAGGGATTCCTTTACCTTTTTATATATTTCATTAGTAGGAAGATAGAATTCAGATACTGTGACTATATTATTTTTCCTTATTATAAATATAAAATGGTATATACTGATTTTATTCCTTTGGCATAATTTTAGTTGCTTTTGTGTTCTTAGTTATTACTTTTATTGTGGTGGGGCCATGACTAGGGTGGGGAATACGATTAGCCCAGGACTGACATCTTCTTTTTAATTTGAGAAAGGTTTAAGAATTCCAAGCTTTTTCCTTTAAACTGGAACTGAATGAGTGGAGATACAGGTGATTTAGAAAATTATATGAACAGCCATGAAATGTAATGAAGAGAAACAATTCTCTCTCAAACACGTACAGCTCAGTGGCATTAAACAAAACTGGTTTGATATAAGTTCAGGGCAAACAAAGAAAGCACTTCAGAAATTTGAAAAAGAAAATAACTTCAGAGTTCATTGCTAGCAGTATCACTTGAGCTATGTAAATTATCATAGAATAGAATAGAATAACAGAGTTGGAAGGGACCTTGGAGGTCTTCTAGTCCAACCCCCTGCTCAGGCAGGAAACCCTGCACCATTTCAGACAAATGGTTGTCCAGTCTCTTCTTCAAAACTTCCAGTGTTGGAGCATTCACATCTTCTGGAGACAAGTTCCACTGATTAACTGTTCTAACTGTCAGAAAATTTCTTCTTAGTTCTAGGTTGCTTCTCTCCTTGATTAGTTCCCATCAGTTCAAATTCAACTCAGCAAAATTAGAATCCAAGTGGCTTACCAAATCAATGATTCCAAGATTTATATGGACTGATGCTTCCAATCAAATCAAACAAGCAGATTTTGCACATGGTTTTTTTTTCCCCAAATCAATTTGGAATCAAAAACTATTTGAAAATTGAATCAGTAACCTGAGTCCAATCTGTTGTTGTTGTTGTTTTGGACCAGATTTGCTATTTGGGTCCTCCCTAATTCAAATGCCCTGATTGCTGTTGGCAGAAACAGATTTTAAATCAAATTTAGACAACTATTCTTTTTTTTTTTTAGAAAAACAGTCAGTGTTCATGTTCATAGATTATTCTGTATGTTCTTGATTCTGAAAAGGACTTTGAATTTGGGTGATGAGTCACAGCAGAACAATTTGAAATGCTCTTTTATTTACCAAGGCTTTTATGAAGTTTTATTCTTACAGTAGTCACAGTTCAAAAATTTTCCTTCTTTCTTTCTTTCTTTCTTTCTTTCTTTCTTTCTTTCTTTCTTTCTTTCTTTCTTTCTTTCTTTCTTTCTTTCTTTCTTTCTTTCTTTCTTTCTTTCTTTCTTTCTTTCTTTCTTTCTTTTTTTTTTCTTTCTTTCTTGATTCTTAACTTCCCATCTTGGAGCCACAACAAAAGACCAAGTAACCTAGCTGGTAAAGAAACAGACAAACAGCTGGACCGTCATAATAGATGAGCTCAACAGGTCTTAGATTTGGTGATCAAGTGGAAGGGGAGAAAGAATATCACATCCGAACTGATTTTGGTTCTTTCTTGCAATTTAAAAGATGGAAGAAGGACAATTCTTTTTCTCAAAAGCACGTTTTGACCACCATGAGATATTTTCGAAAAAAACACTGCAGAACAGCCTCTCCAGAACAGCTCTTTACTCTCTTACACGGAGGAGTAAATAATAGATGAGTTTTAAGTTATCAGTTGGGATATTGACTATAACTACTCTTGGCTGCTGTGCATTCTAGCTATTAAAAATCCAACTTTTTGCTTGTCCAGGAAACACCTGGGGTGTCTTGGTCAGAGCAGATACGAGAACAGCCCAAAGCAAACAGACAGTATTTTCACTTAATGAATTAAATAAATAATCTTGATTCATCCTAGGATCAAGAAGATCTAATTACAGGCTGAAGTGTTGCAGCTTCATCAGTGAACATCTTAAAGAAACAGAAGTGTTCATTGCAAATACACCAAGTACATCGCAGTTATTTATGTCAAGATAACACACTGCATGCTTGCAGACTTATTTATTACAAGGATTACCATGAAATAAATATAAGCAGCTTATCACTTCTTAGCATCCTGCTAATCGTGTTAGTGTCTCGTTTTCTAATAAAAAGAGACAAAGCAGAATTTTCGGAGCTGAGTTCAGACATAGTCCACTGCGAAGCTCTTGAAGAATGAACAGTGGCATTTTCTACTTCTCCATCACTTTGGAAAGTAAACCATCTAGGCTACAGCAATTATGACATTAGTGGAAACATTTGCTTGTTGCCCCTTATAGCACACTGAATAATTGGAAAGTGGAAAGATCATTGTACAGAGATTACTATAAAAGCAGCTCATCTGTATTGGAAGCTGAAGGTTGTGCTTCAAGGAGGGAGGGAGGAAGGAGTGGGAAGGAGGGAGGGAGGGAGGGAGGAAGGAAGGAAGGAAGGAAGGAAGGAAGGAAGGAAGGAAGGAAGGAAGGAAGGAAGGAAGGAAGGAAGGAAGGAAGGAAGGAAGGAAGGAAAACACAAATGGCACAGGTGTTTTTTCTGAGTATGGTAATTGTAGTGAATGTGAGCTGAGGTAGAGGTCCAAAAGGATCAAGAGACAGGGGAATGGGGGAAAAAATGGAAGAAGGAGGAGGAGGAGGAGGAGAGAGGAAGGAGAAGAGGAAGAAGAGGAGAAGAAGATGAAAGAAGGAGGAGGAGAAGGAGGAGGAGGAGGAGAAGAGGAGGAGGAGGAGGAGAAGAAGAAGAAGAAAGAAGAAGAAGAAGAAGAAGAAGAAAGAAGAAGAAGAAGAAGAAAGAAGAATAAGAAGAAGAAGAAGAAGAAGAAGAAGAAGAAGAAGAAAGAGGAGAGGAAGAAGAAGAAAGAAGAGGAAGAGGAAGAGGAAGAGGAAGAGGAAGAGGAAGAAGAAGAAGAAGAAGAAGAAGAAGAAGAAGAAGAAGAAGAAGAAGAAGAAGAAGAAGAAGAAGAAGAAGAAGAAGAAGAAGAAGAAGAAGAAGAAGAAGAAGAAGAAGAAGAAGAAGAAGAAGAAGAAGATGTATTGCATGACATCCAGTTGCACAGAGAAATATATACTAAGGTAGACTTTAGGCCTGCTAAAGCAGATAATTCCATAAAAAACAGCTTTCTGTCCTCTTCACCCTTCAATATAAGGCCAAAGGATAAGAGGAACAACAGATTAACCTTTTCTGCTTACCTTCATCCTTACTGGCCTGGAATCCAGCAGTTGAGATGTGACTCAGTTTTACTTTAAAAAAAACAAACAAACTGTTTCCTTCATGAACCAGGACCTCCCTCAGCCCTTTTCCCAACTAGAGGTACCTAACCCAGTTCTTGGTCTGGTTTTTGCATTGAGCAGATCATCATGTTGGACATTCCTTCTTCTTCTTCTTCTTCTTCTTCTTCTTCTTCTTCTTCTTCTTCTTCTTCTTCTTCTTCTTCTTCTTCTTCTTCTTCTTCTTCTTCTTCTTCTTCTTCTTCTTCTTCTTCTTCTTCTTCTCCTCCTTCTTCTCCTCCTTCTCCTCCTTCTTCTCCTTCTTCTCCTCCTTCTTCTCCTTCTCCTCCTCCTCCTCCTCCTCCTCCTCCTCCTTATGGAAGAACAAAAATGCAAACCTTGCAATGTTGGGTAGTGATCAAAATTAAGGGAAGATATTTGATTGCTGCAATATAAGCATTTGTCAAGAGATAATTAAGTACATTGCAAATCCTCTTCCGTTATTCAGATCACAGATCACAGCTTCAGCCATTATATAATTTTCCTTTGTCAATTTCAATATGTTCCTGTTACATCTGTTAAAAATCTACTCTGCATGGGCTGTCCTACTTCAAACGTAACACATGGATAATCTTTTTTATTAATCAAAGTCTTGGGTAGCCTCTTGGAAAAAAAATGAACTCTGCAAAATACTAATAAGGCTGCTAAATGTACTTCTATTGTGATCTATTTCCATCTCAAAAGCTGTTGCTGAGATATAAGAAGAACTGGGCTTCTTATAACAAATAAATTACAAGGATTTGTATGTATTTGCTTAATGGTATGCATTTTTTTTCTATTGAAGTAGGCTTGTGTGTATGTATTGGAATGTCTTACGATAATTACATGTTCTGTTTTGTATGTTTGTGTGTTGGGTATATGTGGTAATTTTAATGGGAAGGCAGATAAAGATTGGATTCCAGAAATTATTATATAGGATACATGATTTATATGACTACCTCTATAAGCAACACTGCAAGCTCTGCAGGACCTCTTTTGAAATGATATCTATCATCAGTGAAATGTTTTTAACACATACATGAAGCTTTTCTGTTGCTTCATGCTGCAATTAATTCATTCAACATGATAAAATTACATTGGCCCTGTACTGATTTAAAACTTTAGAGAAGACTTTGCGATTTTGGGACAAAGGGACATTGGAAAAAACTATTGAGATATAATTTAGGCAGTCCGCGGTTTACAACAGTTCATTTAGTGACCATTCAAAGTTACAACGGGACTGGAAAAAATGACTTATGACCATTTTTCACACCCACAACCGTTGCAGTATCCTCGTGGTCACGTGATCAAAATTCAGACGCTTGGCCACTGATTCGCATTTATGACGGTTGGAGCGTCCCGGGGTCATGTGATCCCCTTTTGCAACCTTCTGACAAGCAAAGCCAACGGGGAGACAACATTCAGTTAACAACCGTGTCACTAACTTAGCAGATGCAGTGATTCACTTAACATCTGTGGCAAGAAAGGTCATCAAATGGGGCAAAACCCACTTCACAAACGTCTCACTGAGAGACAGAAAATTTGGGCTCACTTGTGATCGTTAAGTGGAGGACTCCCTGAATTTCATTTATGGCATCCCCTCCATCACCTTGATGAAGGGAAAGATGACCTCATGAAATCAATCGGTCAGGTCATGGAAACTACTAATTTCTGCCTGTTTGTTTGTTTGTTTGTTTGTTTATTTTCCAAAGCACAAGAAGGCAAGACAAGAAACAATGGATGGAAGCCAATCAAGGAGAGAAGCAACCTGGAATTAAGGAGAAACTTCCTAACAGTGAGGACAATTAACCAGCGGAACTCAAGAACAGTTGCTGGAATTGGGTATGTCTAGTTTAACGAAGAGAAGGACTAGGGGTGACATGATAGCAGTCTTCCAATATTTGAGGGGCTGCCACAAAGAAGAGGGGGTCAACTTATTCTCCAAAGCACCAGAGGGAAGGATGAGAAACAATGGTTGGAAACAGATCAAAGAGAGAAGCAACCTGGAATTAAGGAGAAACTTCCTAACAGCGAGGACAATAAACCAGTGGAACAGCTGGTCTTCAGAGGTTATGGGCACTCCATCACTCAAGGTTTTTAAGAAGAGACTAGACAGTCACTTGTCTGAAATGATATAGGGACTCCTGCTTGAGCAGGGGGCTGGACTAGAAGACCTCCAAGGTCCCTTCCAGCTTCTATTCTATTCTATTCTATTCTATTCTATTCTATTCTATTCTATTCTATTCTATTCTATTCTATTCTATTCTATTCTATTCTATTCTATTCTATTCTATTCCATTCTATTCTATTCTATTCTATTCTATTCCATTCTATTCCATTCTATTCCATTCCATTCCATTCCATTCCATTCCATTCCATATTTTCTATTCTATTCTATTCTATTCTATTCTATTCTATTCTATTCTATTCTATTCTATTCTATTCTATTCTATTCTATTCTATTCTATTCTATTCTATTCTATTCTATTCTATTCTATTCTATTCTATTCTATTCCATTCCATTCCATTCCATTCCATTACACCACACCACACCCCACCCCACCCTCCACTCCACTCCACTCCACTCCACTCTATTCTATTCAGATGTTATGGGTGTTTCACCACTCGAGGTTTGTAAGAAGAGACTGGGCAGCCATAATGATATAGGGTCTCCTTCTTGAGCAGAGGGCTGGATTAGAAGACCTCCAAGGTCCCTTCCAGCTCTATTTTGGTTCTGATTCCTTTCCCCCAAGTAATAAATGCAGGCATATAGCCATAATACAGATTTTTTTTTTCTCAGTGCATGGTAAGAACATCCATCCACGGGAAGGGTCCCTTTGTTTTCCTTCGGTCCTATGCATTCTCTCCAGTTATCCCAGCCTCAAGGCAACCGTCCCCTCATTAGCATTCCTAGCAACTTGCACCATGCATTGAGCGAGCAAAACAATAGTTTTGTGGCTTCCTCGCAGCAGACACCAGCAAGTGTCCCCACCGCGTGCCTAACTTCAACCGCACACTATCCCTCGCTCGTCCTCATTCTCTCCTTTATTCTATCCCGCAGGGAGCCAGGATGAAACAACAACAAAAAAAAAAGATGCTTTCAGCGTATTCCGTCGTAGCTACAAATGTGTCAGTAATAGGCCTGGCTGGTGAATCTAGGACTCTGGATCGTGTTGCTTCCAACTCAGTAATAAAAATACATCGGGGCCCATCTGCTTCTTTCCCATACGCATGTGAGTAATTGCTTTTCGGATGCCACAAGTTCATAATCACCATCCTGTTCCCCGTTTGCATCTTCTCCTTTTCTTTCCTCACACCCTGCAGGGAATGCAAAAGAGAGAGAAAGAAAAAAATATCGACCATCGCTTTCCCCACCAGGGCAAATGAAACCATGTCTGCAATGTTTAATTGAATTAGTGCGGTGGTTTTAATCTGATTAATTGTTTAAAAGTGTTACTGGCTTTACTGGGGATGGCTTTATTTAAGATAACCTCCCCCCTTTGTGGTGTGTGTGTGTGTGTGTGTGTGTGTGTGTGTGAGAGAGAGAGAGAGAGAGAGAGAGAGAGCAGACCTGTGCATAAATGGTCTTAATTCCTCCAGAAGGAAAGACATTCTAGAAAATATTTAAATCATTTTACATAATTAAATCTGTTCTTGGTGTCTATGGATATTCTGAATCCTCCAGGTCGTGATTGTCCCAAAGGTGCTTTTCAAAAGGCAACTGGATTTTCTTGTTTGTTTGTTTTTTTCCTTGAAAACGTTTCACTTCTCATCCAAGAACTGGGGAAGCTTCTTGGATGAGAAGTGACACCTTTTCAAGGGGAAAAAATAAAAACTAACAAAAGTCCAGTTGTCTTTTGAAAAGCACCTTTGGGACGTCTGTCCTTTGTCTGTTCGGTGGAATGCAAAACTATTTATTAATTTTTGAAGATCCCTTAAAAGAAGATGGAGAGAATTCTTACAGATGATCTAGTGGAGGAACGTCAGGGCATGTAGAGATGAAATAAGAAAAGGGTAGAATAAGAGTGGAAAAAAAATAGGTGGACATGCACTCCTGCTTGAAGGCAAAGTATAGGCACAAGACAAAAAGGCCTTCCTTTGCTAGTGTGAAACACTTTTCTATAGGAATATCCACACACCCACCCAGACAGACAAGACACCAGAATATAAACTGACAGCAAATAGCACTCCTTACTAGCACTGATGGTGTTACCTAGTTAGGGTCATGAAATGTCTGCAAGAAAACAAGCAAGCTCAGAGAGCAACAGGGACCCCACTGTCCTCCTCCTCCTCCTCCTCCTCCTCCCCTCCTCCTCCTCCTCCTCCCTCCTCCTCTCCATACATCCCTTTTATCACTGATGATGTTACCAAGTTTGGTTAATAAAAGTCTGCAAGAAAACAAGCAAACTCAGAGAGCATCAAGGATCCCACAGTCCTCCTCCTCCTCACTCCTCCTCCTCCTCCTCCTCCTCCTCCTCTCCATAAATCCCACTCCCTTTTAGCACTGATGATGTTACCTAGTTTGGTAATGAAACATCTGGAAAAAAAAGCAAGCTCAGAGAACACCAAGGACCCCTCATTTCAACCCTGAGCGGAAAATATTCTCCTTCCGTGATAGGAATATCACTTTATAGAAGGCAGATGGTATTGTAGAGTCCATAAGACTCAACATGGTCTTTCCCATGGCTAACCGAGTTTACTTCTGGTCCAAGATCTTGTGTAATATCAGATCACTGTTCACAGTCTCGAGGTATCGCCACAGTGTGTGAGAAAGACCTTGGCAAATCAGGAGAAAAGAGGCTGTCTAGGCAACTTTCATATAAGAGGGAGCATAGATCACAACCATGTGTATAGTGGGTGGAGAAAACCCTCAGGAGAGACCCTCCCTAAATAATTGGACTAAGTAAATAAGTAAATAATCCCTAATTAAAGGAGACAGAGAGAGAATTGTACTTTCAGACTTGCAAGATTCCGTAAAATGTACAGTAGCTTTATAATAAAATTGAATTAGCTTTTTTGGGGGGCTGTGTTTCCTGTCTGGCCTTACCTGGTAAGGCTGGTCAGTATTTCCTGGGCTTCATATACTTCTTTGTCTTTTGAAGTCCAAGTTCATAAAGCAGGAAATATATATATATATATCTCCCTGACTTCAGTTGCAAAGATTGAAAATGAGAACCAGGCACAAGGTTGGCACATCTTCCTGCATTTAAAACTCCCTGCCCCGAACCCACATGGCAGTGCTGAGTGAAAAACAGATGGCTTCACACCCCATCTTGTGGGAAGTCTGGAAAAGTGTATTGACCTTTGAAACACAGTCGCTGTGTTGAACTCAACGAACGTTTTCAAAATAAGCCAAGTTACATGTGTCATGTCGAAACAGTCCCCGGAAAGCCCCCGTTTCAAGCCTGGAGCTGGGCATTTCAAATTTTAGGACCTTTATTATCGATTTTAATTTAGATTATTATTATTTTATTTATTCATGTTTTTTTTATTTGCCCCTTCGCTACTTACCTCTCACTTCAATGGGCCAAAGAGCTGGCCTATTATTAGAAATATTTATTAATAAGAGGGGGGGGGAGATAAACAATATGTTAGAATTGGTGACTGTGTGGATATTTGAGTCTGTTGATTCTCAAGGGCTCAAGGTTGACTCAGCCTTCCGTCCTTCTGAGGTCGGTAAAATGAGGACCTAGATTGTTGGCGGCAAAAGGTGGACTCTGTAAACTGCTTAGAGAGAGCTGTAAAGCACTGTGAAGCGGTATATAAGTCTAAGTGCTATTGCTATTGCCCCTTTCTTTCTTTCTTTCTTTCTTTCTTTCTTTCTTTCTTTCTTTCTTTCTTTCTTTCTTTCTTTCTTTCTTTCTTTCTTTCTTTCTTTCTTTCTTTCTTTCTTTCTTCCTTCCTTCCTTTCTTTCTTTCTTCCTTCCTTCCTTCCTTCCTTCCTTCCTTCCTTCCTTCCTTCCTTCCTTCCTTCCTTCCTTCCTTCCTTCCTTCCTTCCTTCCTTCCTTCCTTCCCAGTGGTTAGAATGCAGCATTTCAGGCTGACTCTGCCCACTGCCAGCAGTTCGATCCTGTTTGGCTCAAGGTTGACTCAGCCTTCCATCCTTCCAAGGTCAGTAAAATGAGGACCCAGATTGTTGGGGGCAATATACTGACTCTGTAAACCACTTAGAGAGGGGCTATAAAGCACTGTGAAGCGGCATATAAGTCTAAGCACTATTGCTATCGCTATTGGAAATGTTAAAATTTCTCTATGAACTTTTCAGAAATTTCTATTTGTCCAATAGATAAGTTCCATTTTTCCCCCTGGTTTTTGCTGCCTGCTTTTGTCTCCATAGCTGACCACTTGTCCACAATGTGGTCCCTTTTGTTCAAGAGCAAATTATATCAGCCTTGTCAGCCTTATCAGCCGTATTGATTAATTAATCGCTAGGTTATCCTTCACATTCCCACGGAGCTCTCCGCAACTGCCCTTTTATCATTCATTATTAGTTTTAATAAATATTAATTGCACTAATAATTAATCACTAAACAACTGCCTGCTGACCTTTCTAACACATTGCCAATTTTCAACTTCTGCCTTCACAATAAAATATTTGCTTTTACAGGCCACTGATCAATAGTCCATTTCTAGCATTTCTAGTTTCGGATTGGTGTTTCGTTAGACAAACATATCAGGTCTCTTTGCTTGAAATAAAACAAAATTACCATCACATTTTTTAAAATAATAATAATAGTAATAGTAACAACAACAACAACAACAACAACAACAACAACAACAACAACAACAACAACAACAACAACAACAACAACAACAACAACAACAACAACAACAACAACAACAACAATAATAATAATAATAATAATAATAATAATAATAATAATAATAATAATAATAATAATAATAATAATAATAATAATAATAATAATAATAATAATAATAATAATACCTTCCTAAAGGATCTGGCATAATGACTGAAATGTTAATCCTTTGAATTCTTGTTGGGTAACTCAAGGGTTAAATCTTTGAATTTAAAGATAAGTTTTGGTACAGGACCCCATCCCCTGTTTTTTTATATAAGCCATTGGGAGTCATTGAGAACGAGTTGGGAAGCTATATAAATTTTCTTAAATACATAACAATAACAATAAAGTTGGAAGGGATCTTGAAGGTCTTCTAGTCCAGCCCCCACCTCAGACAGGAAACCCTATATCATTTCAGACAAATGGCTGTCCAGTCTCTTCTTAAAAACTTCCAGTGTTGGAGCATTCACAGCTTCTGGAGGCAGGTTGTTCCACTGGTTAATTGTTCTAACTGTCAGGAAGTTTCTCCTTAGTTCTAGGTTGCTTCTCTCTTTGGTCAGTTTCCAACCGTTGCTTCTTGTCCTGCCCTCAGGTGCTTTGGAGAATAGCTTGACGTGGAAGTGGAAGAAGAGCGGAAGAAGCTTCTTGGATGGGAAGTGAAATGTCTTCAAAGAAAAACAGGACAATCCAGTTGCCTCTATAGAGCGAAGCAAATCCATCAAATATTTCTCTGATTTACCTTAAGGGATCCATCTTAATCTAGGGTACTAACATTCAAATGAAGCCTGGAGCAAGAGACTCAGGAAGGACCCACCCAAAGTAATTGGGCTGTGAAGGAGACAGTGGGACAATTGTAACTTTCAGACTTGAGAGATTCTTTTCATGTAGTTTTGCAGTAAAATAGAATTAGCTTACTGTATCTGGCTGTGTTTCCTGTCTGGTTTAACCTGGTAAGGCTGATAGATACACTGTTTCCTGAGCTTCATTATTATTATTTTTTTTAGATTAACAAATGTTGCTAAAAAGGCATAAGTAGAAGTTTATGAAAGCTTATTAGACTTTTAATCAAATCTGCCAGTCCGATAAGGTGCTACCAGATTCCTTTTCACGCTAAAGGCGGATATAAAACAATAACCCGGCATGAATTTCCGGAAAGACTGAAGACATCAAAGCTGTAGAATTTGAATTTGGACGAAGAGAAAAGAAAGGGAAGGCATAATTAAACACACATCATATAAACACGCAAGGAAGCTCCGACTTGAAAAAGAGGAAAGGGAAAGAAAAAGAAAAAAAAACAAAACTCCGAGTCAACCACAAAGAGCACTTCATATTTTTTCACTTCCCTTTAAATAACTGCTGCACTTATCTCAGAACCACGGTGAAAGGAACAGGTCATTCAGTATATTAGCAGGCGGATGTCAGTGGCATGACAGCCGGGATAATGAAAAATGCAGAAAGAGAGCATGGCTCATGAATCTTGCACTGGAAATAAAGGGGGAAAAAAATGTTCAGCATGGTGGAGAGTAACAGCAAGGCAAAGATAAGAATGTAGGATTTGGGAAAACAAATTGTTATATGAACATCTCTAGAACTTCCTTAGGGGATTCAGCAACCCTCTTTCTAAGCCCACAAGAGTTGCGTGTTTTCCAATGCTAGGTCTAGCTGTACTCAAATAATAATAATAATAATAATAATAATAATAATAATAATAATAATAATAATAATAATAATAATAATAATAATAATAATAATAATAATAATAATAATAATAATAACAACAACAACAACAACAACAACAACAACAATAACAATAACAATAATAATAACAACAACAACAACAACATCATAATGACGATAACAATAACAATAACAATAACGATAATAGAGTTGGAAGGGACCTTGGAGGTCTTCTAGTCCAACCCCCTGCTCAGGCAGGAAACCCTATACCATTTCAGACAAATGGTTGTCCAATCTCTTCTTAAAAACTTCCAGTGTTGGAGCATTCACAGCTTCTGGAGGCAGGTTGTTCCATCGGTTAATTGTTCTAACTGTCAGGAAGTTTCTCCTTAGTTCCAGGTTGCTTCTCTCCTTGATTAGTTTCCATCCGTTGCTTCTTGTCCTGCCTTCGGGTGCTCTGGAGGATAGCTTGACTCTCTCTTCTTTGGGGCAGCCCCTGAGAGATTGGAACACTGCTATGATGTCCCCCCTCGTCCTTCTCTTCATTAAACTGGACCTACCCAATTCCAGTAACTGTTCTTCATATATTTTAGCCTCCAGTTCCCTAATCATATTTGTTGCTCTTCTCTGCACTCTTTCTAGAGTCTCAACATCTTTTTTACATCATGGTGACCAAAGCTGGATGCAGGATTCCAAGTGTGGCCTTATAAAGGCCTTATAAAGTGGTATTAACCCTTCACGTGATCTTGATTCTATCCATCTTGAGAGGTCCTTGGTGCTCTCTGAGCTTGCTTGTTTTCTTGCAGACATTTCATTACCCAAACCAGCTAACTTCATCATGATGATGTTACCTGGTTTGGGTAATGAAACGTTGGCAAGGAAACATGCAAGCTCAATAGAGCACCAAGGACCCCTCATTTGAACCCTGAGCTACAAATATTCTCCTTTATTGTAATCATTTTGCCTAATCTTCCTTCCTTAAGTTGTTGCAGCTTGCATTAAAAAAAAAACACAGGTGAAAATTACGAAGGCAAAAGACAGTTTCCTGAGGGTTTATTCTAAATTTTAATTCTCCTTTTCTAAATAAGTAATATCTTTGCTGCTCAGTGTTAATTGAGCTTTAGGTCTACATTAGCTGGGTTTTAAATTTGTAATTTATCTTCGTAAAATATATGCAAAGATCCCAAATCTATTTAACTAAAGGCATGTATCTTGCAAGTAAAGTTTAGCTCCTGATGATGTCATATTTCTTGTCCATGTCAATACCTATTTGGTTTTCCTGGCAATGGTATAGACATGATTTGACATTGAATAATGTTCCAGATTTTATAATTTGACACTGAGCTTAACAAGGAGAGAGAAGGGGGGAGAGAGAGAGAGAGAGAGAGAGAGGGAGAGAGAGAGAGAGATGATAGATAGACAGATAGACAGATAGACAGATGGATAGATAGAAGGATAGATGGATGGATAGATAGAAGGATAGACAGATGGATAGATAGACAGACAGACAGACAGACAGACAGACAGACAGACAGATAGACAGACAGATAGACAGACAGACAGACAGACACAGACAGACAGAGATAGATAGATAGATAGATAGATAGATAGATAGATAGATAGATAGATAGATAGATAGATAGATAGATAGATAGATAGATAGATAGATAGATAGATAGATAGATAGATGATGGATGGATGGATGGATGGATGGATGGATGGATGGATGGATGGATGGATGGATGGATGGATGGATGGATGGATGGATAGATGGATGGATGGATGAGCAGGCAGAGGATAGATAGAAAGATGGAAAGATGAAATGGAGAGATGAGAGGATAGATAGATAGATAGATAGATAGATAGATAGATAGATAGATAGATAGATAGATAGATAGATAGATAGATAGATAGATAGATAGAGCGATAGAGCGATAGAGCGATAGATAGATATAGATGATTGATAGATAGATAGATAGATGATATAGCGATAAATAGATAGATAGATAGATAGATAGATAGATAGATAGATAGATAGATAGATAGATAGATAGATAGATAGATAGATAGATAGATAGACACAAACACACACAGAGAGAGAAAGAGAGAGAGAGAGAAACAAACTTTTAAAAGATGCTGAAAATGGTATTCATTTGAATATCAGCAGCTGCGGCAGTGATGATTTCTCCTGAGGTGAATCTAACCTGAGCTGAAAATGAAAATTTTCTCCATTTTCTCTTTCCCTCATGCCTTTAAACTCTTTAAGGAAAGGTAAAGACTCACAGGTGAGCATTTCCGAAGGCACAGTGACTCCAGTAACGGTGGGCCCTGAAGAGCCGAGAGGCATTAATATTTCCTTTCTCCTCCTCGTGAAGGTCCCTGCAACCTGACACAGTCCTCACACGTTTGCAAAGAGAGGAGTCGAATTACCCTCCCGAGTGTCATCTCAGCAGGAAAAGACCAATTATTCCCTGGCTTAATTAAGCAGAAGGGAGAGGCCCGACTTGCGAACACTGTATTCTAATATTCCAATAAGTCAAGGCTTAATTTAAAAGAATAAAACCCATAAGAACGTACTAATATCCAGTCAATGATAGTTGTTACTTACCAAAAGAGGATGGAAGGAAGACATTAGCGATGCTGTAAAAATTGCTTACTGATTAGGCTTCGGAGACTACTCCGGAAAATAGCATTCTGGGGTTTTTGTTTTTTTTTTGTTTTATTTTATTTTTTTACGGTAGATGACATTCGTTAGCAAAAATATAAATACGGTTATAAAAGGAAGGCTGCTGAACAAATTTAATTTAAGCCTCTATGCTTTTAATGGCTTTCTCTGAATTCCAGAGAGACTATGCCAGGGAATCTGAGCTACCAATGACACGCTTTGGTTTCAAAAAAGAAAAAAAAAAGTTAGCACCTGCAATTAAATAATTCAGAAATAATTAATTCAGAAGACAACCCGTTAAATGATAACCCTTCCCACTGGTTAACTGTGCGCCAAAATGTATTGTTTAATTTATCATCCCCAGTATTTTTAGCAAGCCTCAAGGCAGGGAATGAAGCAATAATAAATAGGGAATCATGGGTAATTAGGGGAGGAAATGGGGAACAAAATTATTAAGGGCTTTAGGTGAAGTTCATTATTACTATTTAATAGCGCCCAGGGGCATTTGATCGAATTATGGATCGTGTTTGAGTTGGGAGACACCACTTGCAGGGCTGAGTTTCGCTCACCAGCACAACTTCAAAACTTTCAGAGAGATTTATAGAGTTTTAACAAGAATGAAGAGTATATATCGTATAGATACTGAGCAAGCATATGGTAATTGATACAGTGCTCCAGAAAGCACACACCTTAATTCTTGTACATAGTGGCCTGATTCCAGTATCTGATTATGCAATAATGCATGCCAAACATGATTTGTAAGATATAGTTGACTTCCTTCCTTCCTTCCTTCCTTCCTTCCTTCCTTCCTTCCTTCCTTCCTTCCTTCCCTTCTTTCTTCCCTCCCTCCCTCCTTTCCTTCCTTCCTTCCCTCCCTTCTTTCTTCCCTCCCTCCCTCCCTCCTTTCCTTCCTTCCTTCCTTCCTTCCCTCCCTCCTTTCCTTCCTTCCTGTCTTTCTCCCTCCTTTCCTTCCTTCCTTCCTTCCTTCCCTCCTTTCCTTCCTCCCTTCTCCTTTCCTTCCTCCCTCCCTCCTTTCCTTCCTTCCCTCCCTCCTTCCCTCCCTCCCTCCCTCCCTCCCTCCCTCTGTCCTTCCTCAAATAATCCTGTTTCATTTGTGGCTGGGTTTCTAGATGAGATCTTACTAAACACAGTAGGGGCAAAAGCTAATGGTCACCATTGATGTGGGGAGAACAAACAGTATCACACTTAAGTTATGAGAAGACTTTATTGTGAGGTTCTTCACCTCTCCAGCTGGTGAAATAACTCCAGGAAAGGAACTAAAATTGCCCTCCCCCCCTTTTTTTTTTTGGTCTCAAGCCAGCTTTCTTGTGATGTAGATAAAAGCAGTGTTTCGTGGTGCATTTTTAACCACTGAAGATACCTGACAGGTCCACCATCAGTGTTATTTACCCAATAATGAAAATTTTAAAGAAAGATTTATATTTATCCTAAATCCCATTAAATCAGTGATGTTACTAGTGATGTTATAAAGCACAGTGAGGTTTAATAAACAGAATTTTAGCATTTAATTAGGAGGCAGATAATTTTGCAACAAATGCAAATTGACTGCCACCAAAGGACACCTGTCTGCAAACACCGTTTAATTGGCTTCTTTGCGGTTATGATTCTCTGATCTTAATGCCATTTTGTGTATATTTATGTGTTGTGTGCATGACATGAGAGATGGTTAGATGGATAGATGGATAGATAGATAGATAGATAGATAGATAGATAGATAGATAGATAGACAGACAGACAGACAGACAGACAGACAGACAGACAGACAGACAGACAGACAGACAGACAGACAGACAGACAGACACAGATAATAGATACAAAGAAATAGAGGGACACAGAGAGAGAGACAGAGAGATGAAAGAAAGAAAGAAAGAAAGAAAGAAAGAAAGAAAGAAAGAAAGAAAGAAAGAAAGAAAGAAAGAAAGAAAGAAAGAAAGAAAGAAAGAAAGAAAGAAAGAAAGAAAGAGACACACACAGAGAGAGACAGAGACACAGAGAGATGATAGATAGATAGACAGACAGACAGACAGACAGACAGACAGACAGACAGACAGACAGACAGACAGACAGACAGACAGATAGATAGATAGATAGATAGATAGATAGATAGATAGATAGATAGATAGATAGATAGATAGTCAGACCATCTAATCTATAGTGAATATTAATAAAAATGGAGAATAGAAAGGAATCCCATAAAAGTTGCTGACAATTTGCAGATTGGTGAAAACTGGTTATTCGTGTTCCATTTTGTTTATTTGTGTACCCAAACATACAAACAAACCTCATCCTTTTACCTTGTCTCACTTAATTTCTTTTGCTGTCAGGTCCATTACTTGTGTTTTGCCTTCAGCAGGTTTTGCATGATCCGACCTCTCATTTCATATGCAGTTCCACGGCAACCGGCCTCCGGAAAAACTAATAATATGCATGTCTGTTGACTCATTCTCAAGGTGAACTCAGCATTTATGTCCTTCTCTACCTTTTCCTAGGGGTATTTGAAGTTTATTGTAGAAGTAATACTACGGTTTTCATCCCCAATTGATTATAATATACTGTGACATCCAGTGGTGGGATTCAAATACCTGAACAACCGGTTCTCTTATTTGATGCAGGCCTGGGCCTCTGAGGCCTAGAACGGACTTCTGGAAGTGGCACCCATGCACTTCTAGTGGGCCGTTCTAGGCCTGGGAGGCCTCCTCCAGGCTTCCCAGGCCTAGAATGGATGTCTGGAAGTGGCTTCCATGCACTTCCAGCAGGCCGTTCTAGGCCTGGGAGGCCTCCTCTAGGTCTCCAAGACCTAGAATGGACTTCTGGAAGTGGCACCCATGCACTTCTAGTGGGCCGTTCTAGGCCTGGGAGGCCTCCTCCAGGCTTCCCAGGCCTAGAATGGATGTCTGGAAGTGGCTTCCATGCACTTCCAGCAGGCCGTTCTAGGCCTGGGAGGCCTCCTCTAGGTCTCCAAGACCTAGAATGGACTTCTGGAAGTGGCATCCATGCACTTCTGGTGGGCCGTTCTAGGCCTAGGAGGCCTCCTCCAGGTCTCCAAGACCTAGAATGGACTTCTGGAAGTGTCATCCACGCACTTCCGGTGGGCCGTTCTAGGCCTGGGAGGCCTCCTCCAGGTCTCCAAGACCTAGAATGGACTTCTGGAAGTGGCATCCACGCACTTCCGGTGGGCCATTCTAGGCCTGGGAGGCCTCCTCCAGGCCTCCGAGGCCTAGAACGGACTTCCGGAAGCAGTGTGCATTCAGCCGGTTCTCCGAACTCAGCAAAATTTAGCTACCGGTTCTACTGAACCATTGCGAACTGGCTGAATCCCACCACTGGTGACATCCATGTGGACATTAAAAAAAAAGGTTGATTGTCTTTTATTAAAACTGGCAGATTTTCTTTCGGACCTAATTCTCCATCGTTTTTATGCACTTATTTGGCTATTTGCAACTGGTGGTAGTCGCCTTTTACTGCTAATCGTCGACTTAACAACAGTTTGTTTAGTGAAAGTTACAACCGCACTGGGAAAAAAAATGACATATGTCCGTTTTTCACATTTATGACCATTGCAGCATCCCCATGGTCACATGATCAAAATCGAGATGCTTGGCGATTCATATTTATGACGGTTGCAGTGTCCTGAGGTCATGTGATCCCCTTTTGTGTTCTTCCAACAAGCAAACTCCATGTCATGGTTCTGACAGATGTTACTCACTCAACAACCATGTTGCTTACATAACAACTGCAGTGATTCACTTAACAACTGCAGCAAGAAAGGTCAAAAAATGGGGCAAAACTCACTTCACCGATGTCTCACTTAGCCACATAAATTTTGGGGGTCAATTGTGGTCAAAAGTCAAGGATTACCTGTAATGGTTAGCTAAATTGAAATAAAGTATTCACAAATATATTTTTTCACGGCAAAACAACAAGAAGCGCCCGTTTGAATATGGAGCTAGTTAGCGAATGTCAAGATTTTCTACCACAGTCTTACCTGGCTGATGGCTTTAATGAAAATTTGGCGTGTTCCTTCCCTACCTGCCTTGCCGTGCCTTCAGACATATTGGAAAGGTTGAAGTCTATTAATGGGTAAACCTCTCTCATCTTTGCAATTGATAATTTGATTGTCTGTATTAGCAGGTAACATCAAGTAGAGAAACTATTCCCCGTAGCGACAGAGATCTTGTTTTGCCTTCATTGCACTGTTTTTCTTGAGGGGAAAAAAAATACTCTACTTTTTTTTATCTCCAGTTTTCACCTGTTTAAAGTTAAGACTTTAGATTCAAATTTCAAATGCTTTTATCCGTTCTATTTGGGAGAAAATGGCATATCTGTAAATTGTAAAAAAAAACAATATTTATTTGGGGTGTGTGTAAGTAATGAATATACGTTTAGATAGATAGATAGATAGATAGATAGATAGATAGATAGATAGATAGATAGATAGATAGATAGATAGATAGATAGATAGATAGATAGATAGATAGATAGATAGATAGATAGATAGAGATAGATAAATAGATAGAGATAGAGATAGATAGATAGATGATAGAGACAGATAGATAGATAGATAGATAGATAGATAGATAGATAGATAGATTAGATAGATAGATAGATAGATATAGATAGATAGATAGATAGATAGATATATAGATAGATAGATAGATAGAGACGGACGGAGGGAGGAGGGAGGGAGAGAGAGAGAGAGAGAGAAGAGAGAAGAGAGAGAAGAGAGAGAGAGAGAGAGAGATCCAATATCTCAGGGGTTGCCACAAAGAAGAGGGAGTCAAGCTATTCTCCAAAGCACCTGAAGGCAGAACAAGAAGCAACGAATAGAAACTAATCAAGGAGAGAAGCAACCTGGAATTAACGAAGAATTTCCTGACAGTTAGAACAATTAACCATTGGAACAACCTGCCTCCAGAAGTTGTGGGTGTTCCAACACTGGAAGTTTTTAAGAAAAGACTGGACAGCCATTTGTCTGAAATGGTTAGGGTTTTGTGCCTGAGCAGGGGGTTGGACTAGATGATCTCCAAGGTCCCTTCCAACAACAACAACAACAACAACAGCAGCAACAACAGCAACAACAACAACAACAAGAACAACAACAACAACAACAACAACAACAATAATAATAATAATAATAATAATAATAATAATAATAATAATAATAATAATAATAATAATAATAATAATAATAATAATAATAATAATAATAATAATAATAATAATAATAATAATAATAATAATAATAAAATAAGGACTCGATAGGTAGACAAAAATGGCAAATCCAGTCTGAACATCTGGCTGCCTGTGCAATGATTACTACTACTACTACTATTACTACTACTACTACTACTACTACTACTACTACTACTACTACTGCTGCTGCTACTACTACTACTAATAATAATAATAATAATAATAATAATAATAATAATAATAATAATAATAATAATAATAATAATAATAATAATAATAATAATAATAATAATAATAATAATAATAATAAAATAAGGACTCGATAGGTAGACAAAAATGGCAAATCCAGTCTGAACATCTGGCTGCCTGTGCAATGATTACTACTACTACTACTATTACTACTACTACTACTACTACTACTACTACTACTACTACTACTGCTGCTGCTACTACTACTACTAATAATAATAATAATAATAATAATAATAATAATAATAATAATAATAATAATAATAATAATAATAATAATAATAATAATAATAATAATAATAAAAAATAAGGACTCGATAGGTAGACAAAAATGGCAAATCCAGTCTGAACATCTGGCTGCCTGTGCAATGATTACTACTACTACTACTACTACTACTACTACTACTACTACTACTACTAATAATAATAATAATAATAATAATAATAATAATAATAATAATAATAATAATAATAATAATAATAATAATAATATCTTTGTGAATTCCAGTGAAGTGCTATCTTCATACCCCAAACTAGCTGATCTACTTCCTACTGGCTTCTTCTTCATGAAAGATTAATTCTGGTCACCTAAACTAATGTGAAGCTGATACAGATTTTGAATTCCATCTACCGAAGGCAACAATTTCTCCAGCTCAGGCAAATGAAGAACTCATCTTAGGACTTTTAACTTTAGGTTTTTTCCCCCATTATTTACGACGCAGTCTTTCAATTTATCCGAAGCATCTCTGAGCAGCAATTCTCTTGCAAAAGCTGCCTGTTACTGTTATGTTGGTCCTGTGAAAATTGCCTCTGATCTGGCTGATGTTGTCCAACAGCTGGTTTTTGACCTGTGGACAAAATTGGGTAAATTGCCAGTATGTTGTACCATAATGAGGAATGCACAGTGCCCATTACCGAGTTCTTAATTTCCTTTCAACTCATCTCAAAAGGGATCCCAGCGCAGGAATCTATGAAAGTAGCATATGATAATACTCATTATCCATTTTTCCCTCCAAAAAAATATTGAAAAAGAGCATTTGGTTTGATTAATACTTTCAATTATAACTGCAGAGGATATCAACTCCCAATGCAGCACTGACAATGATAAATCCATTGTACAGACTCGGAAAGCTGGAAATCTCAAACAAAGGGCATCCTTTGCCATTTCCATTTCACCTAGTGTGAAATTCTGGGTGCAGGGAGAGTCCTCAACATACGACAACTCACAGTTACAACGGTACTGAAAAAGTGACTTATCCCCATTTTTTCCCTCACTTACAACCATTTCAACACACTCATGGTCACGTGATCAAAATTCAGATGCTTGGCAACTGGCATGTACTTACGATGGTTGCAGAATCCCAGGGTCATGTGATCCCCTTTTGCGACCTTCTTAGGGGGAAAATCCATGGGGAAGCCAGATTCACTTAACAACTAGGCTACTAACTTAACAACTGCAGTGATTCACTTAACAATTGTGGCAAGAACAGTCAAAAAATGGGGGCAAAATTCACTTAACAATTGTTTCACCTAGCGACAGAAATGTTGGCGCTCAATTGTGGTCGTTAAGTTGAGGACCACCTGCAAATCTGATGCAGAGAAAGAGCTAAGGAACCTACTTTGGCTGTGGGATGTATATGTGAACCCGGTTGTAAATCGGAGGAATAGTAGAAAGTTCCAAGAAAAAAAATTCCAGCGATATCAGCAAAATCTGCAGAGTGCTACATTATCCTTCAGTTCTTCCCAAGTGGAAATTTTATTCCAGTTTTGTAAATCTAAAGTCTAAATAGCACGTCCAAAAGATTACAAATGAAACTAAACCTTTAAAGCAAATAATAGAAAAAAAAACCCTATACTATGGGATGTCTATGGAGATTCTCAATTATCTAAGTCCTAGTTGTCCCTTTAGTATATCCCAAAGTATATCCCAAAGATGCTTTTTTTCCCCTCCAAAAAAAGGCAACTGGACTTTCTTGTTTTGTTTCTTTGAAAACCTTTCACTTCTCCTCCAAGAAGCTTCAGAACTGAAGAAGCTTAGATGAGAAGTGAAACATTTTCAAAGAAAAAAATCAAGAAAGTCCAGTTGCCTTTTTTTGGGGGAAAAAAAAGCATCTTTGGGATATACTATGGGTTTTCTATTCCCCAGATTTACTGAATATATGTACAAACTAAATTTATGCAGACTGAGTCATTGATAGCTGTTAAAATCAGTAGTTCGTCTTATGTTGGTGTTATTCAACTTTCTGTTACAAATTCTATCCTTGAAGTACTTCCAGGATGTACCATTACAGTCATAAAAATGTTCCTGGAATTTTTTTTCTGTAGAGAATGAATCTCATTCATTTTTTTTAACTATTATTTTTAATATGCATTGCTTGTCATTCATGAAAAAAAATGCTATAGGCCCAGAGTTACTGTTATCTACATTTTTGTTTCATTATTTTTCAAGGTACAAATCTATACATACTTCTGAATTGATTATAAGGTTATAGAAGCTGGAGAAAAGACTGAAGGTTTTTGGGGTAGGGAAATCAATTGATCTCAGGATAAAGAGCCAGAATGGGAGAAATAGGTATTTCTTGCTTCATGTGAGGAGTTCAGGGGCTGCCCCAAAGAAGAGGGAGTCAAGCTATTCTCCAAAGCACCTGAAGGCAGAACAAGAAGCAACGGATGGAAACTCATCAAGGAAAGAAGCAACCGGGAACTAAGGAGAAATTTCCTGACAGTTAGAACAATTAACCAGTGGAATAATCTGCCTCCAGAAGCAGTGAACGCTCCAACACTGGAAGTTTTTAAGAAGAGATTGGACAACCATTTGTCTGAAATGGTAGAGGGTTTCCTGCCTGAGCAGGGGGTTGGACTAGAAGACCTCCAAGGTCTATTCTATTCTATCCTATCCTATCCTATCCTATCCTATCCTATCCTATCCTATCCTATCCTCTGTCCTGTCCTATATTCTATTCTATTCTATTCTATTCTATTCTATTCTATTCTATTCTATTCTATTCTATTCTATTCTATTCTATTCTATTCTATTCTATTCTATTCTATTCTATTCTATTCTATTCCATTCCATTCCATTCCATTCCATCCCATCCCATCCCATCCCATCCCATCCCATCCCATCCTATCCTATCCTATCCTCTGTCCTGTCCTATATTCTATTCTATTCTATTCTATTCTATTCTATTCTATTCTATTCTATTCTATTCTATTCTATTCTATTCTATTCTATTCTATTCTATTCTATTCTATTCTATTCTATTCTATTCCATTCCATTCCATTCCATTCCATCCCATCCCATCCCATCCCATCCCATCCCATCCCATCCTATCCTATCCTATCCTCTGTCCTGTCCTATATTCTATTCTATTCTATTCTATTCTATTCTATTCTATTCTATTCTATTCTATTCTATTCTATTCTATTCTATTCTATTCTATTCTATTCTATTCTATTCTATTCTTTCTCTATTCTATTCTTTCTCTATTCTATTCTATTCTATTCTATTCCTGTTTGGTTTAATTTAGTACTAAATTGGCACTAAGTAAGAGTCAGCAGACGGTTTGGATTGATACTTCTTGCGGGAATGTAATGATTCCAGACTGATTCCTTTCTTGACTCTGCCTCCTTCTGCATATGCATGATTAAGTGAAATTATAGCAAAACCCAAACAGAAGTTGAGTTCAGCTTGGGAATTTAGTGAAAAATGCAAGCGAGAAAGAAAGTAGAAATGAGAGAGAGAGAGAGAGAGAGAGAGAGAGAGAGAGAGAGAGAGAAGGAGAAGAGGTTAGGAACAGATAAGGTCTGATTTTAAAAGACCTTATACATCTCTGAGTCATTTAATCGTGTACACGTTGAAGAAAGAGACCCAACTGAAAAGTGTTTTGAAACATGACCGTCTCATTTCATTTCATATTTTGGCTTAACAAAGGTGCCCAGAGATGCTATTGTAGCTGCTAATGAGATCCCTTAAGTTGCTATAAATATACAAATCAAAGAACTTTCCTACAATTGTTGTTACTGCTTTATGAAGAAATATTTCCAGGCTAAAGCCAATTATATTTGCAATGTCTTATCACAGCAATTACACAAAACAGCAGGCCAGCCAGTAATGACTTTTTAAGCTAGGGAGTATTCAGAATACTTTCCAACTGAGCTCCATTACCTGGATTATAACCACAGTTTTAAATTGGGTACCAGTGGATATAATTTTTTTTCTTTTTATTTTATTTTTGCGTTGTACTTAATTGGCCATTAAGATTTTCATGCCAATCATTTCATTTCGGTGCCACTTACTCAGTAAATAGTTCCTGAAATGCGCGTTCTCAAAAAAAAAAAAAAAACCACCTACCTATTCTAGGAGAAATATTTAAGACTTATCCACCCTACATGTATGTCTTCCTTGTTTTCTCCAGGAACAATTTGCATATTCTAAACTAGCTTCATCGACCCCACTTTGTCCTATTCATTTTAATTAACAGGAGTCACCAGAGCAGATCGGATTCTCCTGTCTCCAACAACGGCCAGGCTTTGGGAGAATGAAATAATTAAGCCATTGAATAATTCTCCCCAAAGGCCAATGCTTAGCTGAAAACCCCCTGAGGGTTCCTTTCCAGTTAAGACTTTACTCATATCCACAAACATTAGGCTTTTTAATATTAGTTGCTTTCTTTTCAGCTGGAACTTTTCTATTATCATCTTTCATTTTTAAAATGGGATGCTATTTTGCCAAATTAAGCTGGGGAGCTTACAATACAATACAATCACATTTTTTTCCTTTCCTTTCCTTTCCTTTCCTTTCCTTTCCTTTCCTTTCCTTTCCTTTCCTTTCCTTTCCTTTCCTTTCCTTTCCTTTCTTTCCCTTTCCTTCCCTTCCCTTTCCCTTCCCTTTCTTTTCCTTTCTTTCCTTTCCTTTCCTTTTCCTTCCCTTCCCTTCCCTTTCCTTTCCTTTCCTTTCCTTTCCTTTCCTTTCCTTTCCTTTCCTTTCCTTTCCTTTCCTTTCCTTCCCTTCCCTTCCCTTCCCTTCCCTTCCCTTTCCTTCCCCTTCCCCTTCCCCTTCCCCTTCCCTATCATTTTCTTTCCTCCTTGGGTACTAATGAAGTCGCACAGCAAAATAAAGAATAAAAATCAGCACCCGGAGGAATTCAAAGTTCCAGTTCAAAGTTCTTGTGCAGCCTAGAGCTTTAAATACAAAAGGCGCTTTGTGCCAGGTGTGTAGTCTCTTCATTCCGGAACAGGGGGGGAGGGACATTGTAAAGGACTCTTTCCAGAGGGTCATTTATGCTCTACGGGACAGAAGAGTAATAGGAACAAGAGCTCTGAAGGGCACCCAGAAAAAGGAGCCACGTTTTGTAGCCGGAATCCACGAGATAAAGAATATCAACATTTCCCCCAAGGCAGCCTGGTCTGGAAAGAAAAGAAAAAAAGTCTCATAGGCATTACAATTACACACCAAAAGCTTGTGCTGTTGTTTGGCTAAATTTTAAAAAAAAAATCCTAACCATAGTTCTAACGAGGCTCTGAAAGGGTCCTTTGCTTCAACGATGCTTCAAGACAGAAGCCCTTTGAGACTGGTTTACAAAGTTCATCTTCACCTGTGGAGATGGTTACCAGCATCAGATTCCTGGGTGTGCAGCTAACGAGTAGGCTGACTTGGTCGCTCAACAGTGAGAAACTGGTGAAGTGGGCACAGCAGCGCCTGCATTTTCTGCGCCGCATGAGAAAAGCACATCTTCCTTCCCCTGTCCTGACCACTTTCTACAGGGGGACAGTCGAGAGCATCCTGTCATACAGCATCACAGTCTGGTTTGGAGGCATCACTGCTTCAGACAGGAAGGCGGTGCAGAGAGTGGTGAGGATGGCCGAAAAGATCATTGGCAGTTCCCTCCAGGACATAGCACAGAAGCGTTGCTTGAGCAGGGCCCGCAAGATTTTCTGGGACACTACACATCCTCTTCACGACCTGTTTTCCTTGTTACTTTCTGGGAGGAGGGGGCTTCATGGTATCCATAGCAGAACATCCAGATTCAGCCATAGCTTCATTCCATACAGCATTAACATTGCGAACTCTCAAGCTTCCTCCTTGCGTTATATATTCAAGATGGACAGTATTTAATATTTATTTGCTATGTATATGTAGGGATGTGGGTCTATATATATGTTGTACATAGTATGTTTTAGGTGTGTGTCATGTATGTGTTTCACTTTGAGAGCGGGCAACTAAATTTCATTTTTGATGTGTGCCATTGTGCCCACAATATAAAAATGACAATAAAGGTTATCTTATCTTATCTTATCTTATCTTAAAAGAGCTGCCGAAAAAAGCTAACACATGCCTAGGCTTCATGAACAGAGGGATAGAATCAAGGTCACGCGAAGTGTTAGCACCACTTGGTAATGTCCATTATGTGAGAATTTTTGAACATCAGGGGAAATATAATCGGACTTCGCAATGTGCGGAGATCAGGCATCAACTGAGTTAAGGAGGGTCAAAATGGCCACCAATGAAAGCATTTATATAATAAATTTATATAATCAATTGTTTACGGGGCTTGACTTTAGAATAAAATAGAGCTGGAAGGGACCTTGGAGGTCTTGTAGTCCAACCCCCTGCTCAAGCAGGAGACCCTATACCATTTCAGACAAGTGATTGTCCAGTCTCTTTAGTATCATTCATCAAGACTTTGATCCAGACTTCATCTATGGGGGATGATTTTTATTTATTTTTATTTTTTTGTAGACCAAAACTCTTGGAGTTACATTGTAGCTCTATAGATTTCTGCTTGCTGAGACATAAATAAAGAAAGCCTTTATTTCATTCAGGAGAAATGGTTACGCCTTCTTATAGTTGATGGTCCTCTTCAGAATCTTCTTTAAATGAATAAATCACACCTGTCCCCTTCTTATTATTCATTCTCAGGGTCCAACATTTGCAAGTGTACATTAGTGCCTGAAAGACTTTGGGTTTTTATTCCCTTGCACTTTTGTCATGGATGACACTTAGCCTAGTTAATCTTAAGGGTTCTTCATGTGTGAATGTTCACTTAGCTGTTCTTGAATTATTAAAAAGTACGTTGACATAAATGGAATGGACGCAACACCAAAGTTCTAATTTGCTTGAGGATAAGGTGGGGAGTGATACTTATAGCTCTTCCAGCTTTGATGCCAAACGTTAAAGAAAACAACCAGGGACATTTTTATGTATCCTTGATCCCAAATAAACTAAGCATATGCCAACTACACTTCTCCATGGTGAAAACAAGTATATTAATCAGGCTGGTATATTGAGAAGTTCAGGAGTAATCTGAAGTGATGGTTTTGCAAAGATTGAAATTTACCCTGGGCATTATAGAACAGAATAGAATAACAGAGTTGAAAGGGACCTTGGAGGTCTTCTAGTCCAACCCCTTGCTCAGGCAGGAAACCCTATACCATTTTAGACAAATGGTTGTCCAATCTCTTCTTAAAAACTTCCAGTGTTGGAGCATTCACAGCTTCTGGCGGTAGGTTGTTCCACTGGTTAATTGTTCTAGCAGTCAGGAAATTCCTCCTTAGTTCTAGGTTGCTTCTCTCTTTGATTAGTTTCCATCTATTGCTTCTTGTCCTTCACTCAGGTGCTTTGGAGAATAGCTTGACTCCCTCTTCTTTGGGGCAGCCCCTGAGATATTGGAACACTGCTATCATGCCCCCCACTCGTCCTTCTCTTCATTAAACTAGACATTCCCAATTCCAGCAACCGCTCCTTATATGTTTTAGCCTCCAGTCCCCTAATCATCTTTGTTGCTCTTCTTTGCACTCTTTCTAGAGTCTCAATGACTTTTTTTACATCGTGGTGACCAAAACTGGATGCAGTATTCCAAGTGTGGCCTTACCAAGGCATTGTAAAGTGATATTAACACTTCACGTGATCTTGATTCTGTCCCTCTGTTAATGCAGTCTAGCAGTGTGTTGACTTTTTTGGCAGCTGCAGCACACGGCTGGCTCCTATTTAAATGATTATCCACTAGGACTCCGAGATCCCTCTCACAGTTGCTACTATTGAGCAAGGTACCCCCTCTACTGTACCTGTGCATTTGAGAACCGTTGTGAAATGCATGTTTGTGTAAACATAGATCAGTTGCTGGTTCAGAAAGTTGTACAGGAGAAATGAGGAAGACTGGGAGAATGGAAAGGCCCGTGAATTAAAATGATTCACGGGATGACCGACTGACACAGAAAAAAAGCAGATGAATAAAATAATTGAGGGATGCAAAGCCTAAGATACAATAGCCATAATGTTTGGGTGCAGTCCTGAAAGGCCATCCGAGAATTGTCAGCAAGCTGCCTCGTTCAGTGCTTCGGGAGAGAATTAAAAGCATTGAATGACGGCGAATAAGCATATTAAAAAATCACATCGAATTAATTACTGCTCCAATTTAAAATGCTAATTGTACTCAATTGAATATAGCTTTTGTTCTGCCTACTCCTTCAAGTAATGGGTCCCTGTCATGCTATTCACAGGCCAAATAAGGTATTGCTCGTTATTTGGTTCATATGAAGGCTTTTTATTTCCTTGCTTTTTTCAGATAACTTTGAGGACATGGAAGGAAAAAAAAAAGTGTCTCAAGGGAAGTTTGTAGTTCACTAGTTACTCTGAGCCAAGGGGAGAAAAAGAAAGGAGAAGAGGAAGTACAGTGTCTTTTCTCCCAGACTTTTTAACCAGACTTGTATTTGGGTTCTCTTCCTTCTGTGTATTTCTTAATCCGAGCTAGTAATTGTTTTATTTTGTCTCTGCTGGAAGGAATATTTTGGGCCACATTTGAAGCCTCCCAGATACATTTAAACAACAGCAGCCCTGGAATTTGAGAACAGCAGAGAAACTCCTGGAAGATTTAGCAGACTCATAAGAGAGATTGCCGTGGAAAAACGTAACTCTGTAATTTACATTCCAGAATATCAAAGCCACGTGATTGCCAGAAGTTGGGTGTTCATCAAGGTAGAGAATTCTCAGTTGAATTACCTGCTTTGTGTGTGTGGGTATATGTGAGAGATACACACAGTTGAGATCAATACATTTGCTTATTGGCATTCATTCATTCATTCATTCATTCATTCATTCATTCATTCATTCATTCATTCATTCATTCATTCATTCATTCATTCATTCACAGGCCTCTGGGGTGGATGGCGAATCAGATGCCAGTATCCAGAAACGTGAGGCTTGAAACATCTGTTCTATTAAGATTCATCTTACCATTTGTCTGAAAGAGTAATAGCATTATAGCACTAGCACTTAGACTTATATACCACTTCACAGTGCTTCGTAGCCCTCTCTGAGCGGTTTTACAGAGTCAGCCTGTTGCCCCCCAACAATCTGGGTCCTCATTTTACCAACCTCAGAAGGATGGAAGGCTGAGTCAACCTTGAGCCGGTCAGGATCGAACTGCTGGCAGTGGGCAGAATTACCCTGCAAATAGTGCATTCTAACCAGTGCACACTACCAGGCCTCTTGGTATAGGGTCTTCTGCTTGAACAGGGAGTTGGACTAGAAGACCCCCCCAAGGTTCCTTCCAACTCTGTTATTCTCTAAAGATTACTCTTTATATCCCACTTTTATTATTTTTACAAATAACTCACAAACATATCTAACGAATCTTCCTCTTCCTCCTATTTTCCACACAATAACAATCCTGTGAGGTGTTGGAGAGAGAGAGAGAGAGAGAGAGAGAGAGAGAGAGAGAGAGAGAGAGACTAGTCCAAAGTCACCCCTCTAACTATCATGGCTAATATGGGATTTGAACTTATGGTCTCTTGGTTTCTTGCCTGGTGCCTTAACCACTAGACCAAACCACTTACAGAATTTTCAGTGCACCTATCATAGGATTCCTATACCTAGCTCAGGTCAACGAGCTGAGCAATATATTTTGGATCAGTTGCAATTTTTGGACAGTTTTCGTTGGTAGCTTAACACCAAAATCAATGACCATTTTAGATCTGAGTAATGACTTGGGTAGCATCGATAGAACTGCATTTGTGATGGGATTCAAAGAGTCAAAACAGACCGTAACACAGTTTTAATAATTAAGCATACTGTTATCTAACAGGGAAGGTGAGTCTTCAAAAAGAATGATCAAAACTTCCACTTCATGCATGGTTTACAAATAAAACAGACCTCATCAGATTTGCTTTTCGTGTGGCTTTTTCATCTTTAGTTGATTCCTTCCAAAACTTTCCATGTCCACATACATCTTTTCACATTAATTTTAGCTATTTCCCCCCCTCCCCCCACTGAAGCTCTTGGCTAATCAAAAATAAAGTTGTTGTTGTTGTTGTTAGTTGCGAAGTCGTGTCCGACCCATCGCAACCCCATGGACAACGTTCCTCCAGGCCTTCCTGTCCTCTACCATCTTCTGGAGTCCATTGAAGCTCACGCCTACTGCTTCAGTGACTCCATCCAGCCACCTCATTCTCTGTCGTCCCCTTCTTCTCTTGCCCTCCATCTTTCCCAGCATTAGGCTCTTCTCCAGTGAGTCCTTCCTTCTCATTAGGTGGCCAAAGTACTTGAGTTTCAACTTCAGGATCTGGCCTTCTAAGGAGCAGTCAGGGTTGATCTCCTCTAGGACTGACCGGTTTGATCGCCTTGCAGTCCAGGGACTCGCAGGAGTCTTCTCCAGCACCATAGTTCAAAGGCCTCAATTCTTTGGCGCTCAGCCTTTCTTGTGGTCCAACTTTCACAGCCATACATTGCAACTGGGAAAACCATGGCCTTGACTATACGTACTTTTGTTGGCAGGGTGATGTCTCTGCTTTTTAGTATGCTGTCTAAATTTGCCATAGCTTTCCTCCCCAGGAGCAAGCGTCTTTTAATTTCTTGGCTGCCTGTGGTGATCTTGGAGCCCAGGAAGATAAAATCTAGTCTAGTCTAAAAGTAGCCTTTCATTAAATGCCAACTCCCATATTAACTATTTCTCGTACTTTAGTCCCAGTATCCTAAAATTTTGAACATCCTACCAAGGAGGAAATCTATAGAATCCTACCTTTTTTTTTTTGCAACCAAGTCCAAAAAAACCCCCAAAGTGTTTTAACAATTTCATACCTTCACTGTCTCAAAAAAAAAAAAAAATGTAATATGGGCTTGCTAATTTAATATAGCAATTAATTTTGCACACTAAACAGATAAGGTCCTCAGATTCTTTTTGAAAAGTTTTTTCAGCTGATTTTCATAATGGCTTTGCATGTTAAAATTAGCACTTCATAGGCTTTGCATGTATTTATTACTCTAATATGCTCTTGCTACAACAGCCAATTAACACTTGGAAATACACTTCACATTAATGGTATTTATAGTCATGCGCACTAATTATATCCAAGATGAGTTTGGTGTGTTCACTCATTCCATTGATGGCCTGTAATTAATAAAGGAAGAAGTTAACTAATTCTTATGAATAAATTATGTTTCAAGATTGGCTTCCCTTTCAGGTATACTTATTTAGACATCCTTGACATTTTCTTGGTCAGTCATTAATTCTTCCTGTTTCCCCCCAAATGAACAATAACTGTCATGCACAATTTAAAAAAATATATATATAAACATCGCTTCATGAAACATGATCAGACATTATTACCTCAGCCATGAGATTAGATGTGCTTGTTTTATTGTATCTGTTCAGAATATTTGCTCTTTACTCTGCTGGTTTCTAAACCACTTATATAAAAAGGACAAGGACAAATAAAATTCATTTAAAATGCCAAGAGCAAATTAAATTTGTGTATCGGTACAGGTGGAAAAATCCTCCTAAAAAAGTGTGTGTACTATCCACTAAAAAGTGTGCATTCCCCATTTTGTGTCTATGGAGATTCTCAATCATCCAGGTCATGGTTGTCCCTGTGGAAAGTCAGCACCCCAGAGAAGGAAATATTAAAAGGGCAGAAAAATATATTTCCTCAAAGGATCTTAAAGAGGCAGAAAAGCATGCCCAGTTTTCTTAATAGCCCCAAGTCTCGCTTCCCCAAGCAGAAACCAGCTCTGTAGAAATGCAGATGTAAATAATCCAGGAAGGTTGGAGGCCCCCAGCTAGAAGCTTAGGAAGACAAAAGACACCTAAAATCTACATACCCCACCCAAACTCTTAAGACAGGACACAATAGGATTAACCCACAGATGCCAAGGGGACAAAGGTCAAAATACATGACACAGGAAATACAAAGCCTCAAATAGGAACAGGAAACAACCTCAAGAGCCCCAGAGAGTATAAAAACCCACTCCCTACATGTGCTCTTCTCTCTTTTCTTCCAGAGCCATCTTTCTGTCTGGCTCTCCTCTTCAATAAACTGCAACCTTCTTTCTAAAGCAGTCACCATGTTGTTTATTCCCAGCTTGGACTGAACCACAATGAGACTTTTCTTTCAACATCCCAAAGGTGCTTTTTTTTTTCAGGAGGCAACTGGACTTCCTTGTCTTTCTTTTGAAGACATTTCGCTTCTCCTCCATCCAAGAGAGCTGAAGAAGCTTCTTGGATGAGAAGCGGAAACGTCTTCAAAAGAAAGACAAGGAAGTCCAGTGGCCTCCTGAAAAAAAAAAAAGCACCTTTGGGATCGCCATTTTGTGAAGAGAGAAAGTTGGCCCTGGCTTCAAAAAATAGAATTCCTACTTCAGTGAGCTTGACAAAGAGACTTTGTGGTTTTTTAAAAAAGCTGTGGAGCTACTGTATGTCCCCTTCTGATCAGGGAACCAAGATCTTTGGGGAGATTTTAGACCTATCTCTAAAGGATAGAACATCACAGATTGGGGAAAAGAACCCACCTTCTTGCATTGAGGAGAGAAGCAGAATGTTGCAGAATGATTGTTTTGGAACTTCTTATTATCTTTGTCCATTTCTTTGAGAATCATTGGGAGGGATCATTAATGCAGGGGGAAGAGGTTGACAGCTGAAAGCCATATCTTTGATGAAGTAGCACAATGTAGTGTTTCAGTAAAGTATCCTTGAAGAAGCATGAGTTTTAACCCCCGTCAGTTGTGGCTTGACTTTGGAAGAAACCTGCAATTCTTTCACTAATGTGACCCACTCCAATAACTTCTCATTTATAGAATAGAATAGAATAGAATAGAATAGAATAGAATAGAATAGAATAGAATAGAATAGAATAGAATAGAATAGAATAGAATAGAATAGAATAGAATAGAATAGAATAGAATTAAGGAATAGAATAGAATAGAACAGAACAGAATAGAATAGAATAGAACAGAATAGAATTAAGGAATAGAATAGAATAGAATTAAGGAATAGAATAGAATAGAATAGAATAGAATAGAATAGAATAGAATAGAATAGAATAGAATTAAGGAATAGAATAGAATAGAATAGAATAGAACAGAACAGAATAGAATTAAGGGATAGAATAGAATAGAACAGAACAGAATAGAATAGAATAGAACAATAGAATTAAGGAATAGAATAGAATAGAATTAAGGAATAGAATAGAATAGAATAGAATAGAATAGAATAGAATAGAATAGAATAGAATAGAATAGAATAGAATAGATAGAATAGAATAGATATGAAATGGAATGGAATGGAATAGAATAGATTAGATATGGATTGGAATGGAATGGAATGGAATGGAATGGAAAGGAATAGAATAGAATGGAATAGAATACAGTAGAATAGAATAGAATAGAATAGAATAGATATGGATTGGATTGGAATGGAATGGAATGGAATGGAATGGAATGGAATAGAATAGAATAGAATAGAATAGAATAGAATAGAATAGAATAGAATAGAATAGAATAGAATAGAATAGAATAGAATAGAATAGAAACCTTGAAGGTCTTCAAGTCCAGCCCCCTGCTCAAGCAGGAGAACCTACACCATCTCAGACAGGTGAATGTCTAGTCTCTTCTTTAAAATCTCCAGTGATGGAGCGCCCACGATTTCCGGGGGTAAGCTGTTCCACTGGTTGATTGTCCTCACTGTCAGGAAGTTTCTCCTTAATTCCAGGTTGCTTCTCTCTTTGATCAGTTTCCAACCATTGTTTCTCGTCCTTCCCTCTGGTGCTCTAGTGAACAACCTGGCCCCCTCTGCCTTGTGGCAGCCCTTCAGATACTGGAACACTGCTATCATGTCTCCCCTATTTCTTCTTTTCTTTAGACTAGCCAAACCCAAGTCCTGCAGCCGTTCTTCATATATTTTAGTCTCCATGCCTTGGATCATCTTAGTTGCTCTTCTCTGAATTTTTTTCCAAACTCTCAACATCTTTTCTGTGATATGGTGACCAAAATTGGCTGCAGTATTCTAGGTGTGGTCTTACTAGGGTTCTATAAAGCGGTACTCATACTTTGCGTGATCTTGATTCTATGCCTCTGTTTATACAACCCAGGATTGTATTAGCTGTTTTGGCTGCTGCTACACACTGCTCGCTCATGGTCGAGTGATTGTACACTAGGATTCCAAGGTCCCTCTCACAGTTGCTGCCTCTAAGCCAGGTCTCACCCAATCTGTATTTGTACCTTTGGTTTTTCCTGCCTAAGTGTAAGTCTTTGCTTTTCTCCACATTGAAACTCATTTTGTTGGATAGGATCCATTGTTCAAGTTTGTCAAGATCTTTTTGGATCCTGAGTTTGTCTTCTGGGGTGTCAGTTTGGTGTCATCTGCAAATTTAATGAGTTCCCCTTCAATTCCCTCATCTAAGCCATTTAGCCTTTGTTGAAATCCTTTGTTCACCGGCTTCTTCTCCCTCATTTAATTGTGTAATGAACAGAATAGATATTTGAATCATGGCCATGTCTGTCCTGTGTATATGAGCCTTAAAAGAAGCTTAGAACAAGAGAAACGTTTATCAGGGTCATTTGGGAAACAGTTGTATACATAAATATATATGCTGAGTTCAGTAAATGTATATATATCAACAAGACAACCAAAAGCTATTTAAAGTGACTCCGCAACAGATGGCATTCCCTGCAAAAATCTGGCCATACTATTGAAGATGCTGTTATGTACAACTTAGAAGACCACTTAAAACCAGTGTTGTATTTGAAGCAGAGGAACCCCTGTGTAAAGGACATTATGGAATAATATGATGCACAGACTCAATTGTACCTCGATCACTAAAGTAGGTGGGTTTTTTTTGGAGTAAGGGATTTAATATGCTAGACAACTTAGGAGGAGGATGTTATCTGGTGGAGATATTTATAGCCAACAAAAAAGACAGCAGTAAGTCCTTGGTGCTCTCTGAGCTTGGTTGTTTTCTTGCAGATGTTTTATTACCCAAACTAGTGTTGGGAGGAATTCCCCCGTTCAGGCTCTTCCAGCCAGGATTCTCCCAAGCAGCGCAGAGGAGAACAAATAGAACGAGAAGCCAGCTACTGGAAAGAGAGGTTTAATCACGGAGATTAAAGTTGAGTGACAATTCAGCATGAATCCCCGGCTAGCTGGACAGAATGGTCCTCAAACATGAGTTCTTATACCTTTTCATGGTTTCCAAAATTGTCTTTTCTGATTGGGGAGTTTAAATTTGTCTTTTCTGATTTGTTGGTCAGTGTCTATTGTTGGGTTAATTTCCTTCTCAATTCTGTCTAAAAGGTGTTAATTTTTGCTCCAGGAGGGATCCGGTGTTAATTATTTTATTGTTGTGTACCTTTTGGTGTTTCTATTCTAATTCTGTCAATCCTAATTGCTGTTAGCCAGTTCTGCATTCCTGGTAGCCAGTGTGTGTTAAGTGTTTGTTCATTTAGCCTCAGGCTGCCGCTGAGTCAGACTAGTTTGTATTGGGTTCTTCCTGTATTTGCCAAGGTATTTTCTCTTTGGGGTGAGGAGGGGGTGTCCTGCTCTTATCACTAGGTAACATCATCATGTCTGCAAGAAAGCAATCAAGCCCGGAGAGCACCAAAGAATCCTCATTTCAATCCTGAGCCACAAATAAATATTCTCCCATATCAATATACTCTTTGCTTCCCACTTTTTGTGTTGGAACTTCTGTTACGGTGTTCCCATGTATCTTCATGGGACCTCACTCTGATTAATATTCTCAGATGCTCAGTGAATAAGCACACTTACAAACAGACGGTGATATAAACTTCTTCCAGATCTTGGCCTTGGAAAGAGATCAAATTCAGATCTGAAATTTACAAAGAGTGCTTGTAACTGATCTCTGGGTAGATTTGTTATATTTACTGACAAGGTGGTTTAGTGTTATGCCTTAATTCAGAATCCCTTAGACTATCTTGAATCTCAGCTGTTTACCTAATATATATATATATTGTCCAAGAATTTCCAGGGCAGGTGCCTACTATAACATTTGCTTAAGAGAGTTCATAAGATGACTGTTATATCTGGCAGGATCAGGCTTTTCCTTTTTTTTAAAAAAAAGTGATGATAAGGTTAGTTAAAGCCCTCAGATTTTACACAACTTTAGATTGCAATTTTAGATTAGCTTCCAGCAATTCGGGGACTCTTCCTCTGATTCCAACTGAGGCAAAAATTTAGATACATCTGAATGCTGCTTGAAATAATCCTGATCCAGGTTTTAGGGAAAAGAAAGAAAGAAAGAAAGAAAGAAAGAAAGAAAGAAAGAAAGAAAGAAAGAAAGAAAGAAAGAAAGAAAGAAAGAAAGAAAGAAAGAAAGAAAGAAAGAAAGAAAGAAAGAAAGAAAGAAAGAAAGAGAAAGAAAGAAAGAAAGAAAGAAGAAAAGAAAAGAAAGAAAGAAGAAGAAAGAAGAAGAAAGAAGAGATGATAGATAGATAGATAGACAGATAGACAGGGGACAGAAGACAGGACAGACAGACAGACAGGACAGACAGACAGACAGACAGACAGACAGACAGACAGACAGACAGACAGACAGACAGACAGACAGACAGACAGATAATAGATAGAAAGAAAGAAAGAAAAAGAAATCTTTCCAAGGATTTTCTCACAATTTGGGGATAGAGTTAACCATCATGGAAGGACCATCACATTCATGTTGGGTAGGAAACAAAGATGAAGACAAGCCCATATCAGCTCTCTGTGGAAAGGAGACACAATTTCACAGTGTAACTTGGCAACAACAGAATGTAAGCACACTGGTTATCAATCTCAAAGGCACTTGTGACTGTAATTGCTCTTCACGTTGTAAATGAAGTTCCAATCTCCCCTTCAATTTGTAAAGGGCCAGTCACTAGCAATATGCTGATTCCAGCTGAGCAGCACCCCTGAAAACAAAAGGTTTCAAACAGAGCCACCAGGTTCAAAGGACTAGATGTTGGGTTTTGTCCAAAGGTCAACAGTTACAAGAAAGACACATGGCAGACAGCAGTTAGAACTAGCACGTCCGAGGTGCAAAATTCAGGATTATTACTAGAATACAATAAAGAGAGAGGTGAAAGCCCAAACTGTTTGTTGCCACGGAGTAGCTGTGCAATTCCCAAGAGTCTTTCACGCACACACCCAGGAGGAGATGAAATGGAAGAGCGCTGATATCATTCACCACAAATTCAGCTCAGATATACACAATCGATAAAGAATCACATTCCAAATTATTATTGCTTTCATTTTTTTTTCAGCCATTCATCCCTGATCGAATAGAGTAATAAAGCACCATGTTTGGATATACATATGCAGAGAATATCTACTTGGGCTTCTACAAATTCCTTTGAGGATGAACTTTTTTCTCTTTATTCATTTTGAACTCACCGAATCTCTACTTCAGGAGGTGAACGTACTTCTCTTTTATCATCACCACACGCATTCCTGGAGGATATATCTTTATGCAGCTAAAGATATAACGTGTCTGAAGTTTGAGAAGTTTGCTGAGCCTGCTCAGGAAGTCCATGGACTTGTTGAAAGCATCCTCCTATGCCAGGCATAGCTGTTGAAATGATTTTGGTCCAGATACCTTGTGTTGAAGGAAAAGTCTTCATCATGGTTCAGTCCAAGTCGGGAATAAACAACATTGTGACTGCTTTAGAAAGAAGGTTGTAGTTTATTGAAGAGGAGAGCCAGACAGAAAGATGGCTCTGGAAGAAAAGAGAGAGAGAGAGAGCAAATGTAGGAAGTGGGGTTTTATACCCTCTGGGGCTCTTGAGGTTGTTTCCTGTTCCTGTTTGAGGCTTTGTATTTCCTGTGTCATGTACTTTTGACGTGAGTCTGAGTGTGCCCCTTTGGCATCTGTGGGTTAATCCTATTATGTCCCCTCTTAGAGTTTGGGTGGGGTATGTAGATTTTAGGTGTCTTTGTCTTCTTAATCTTCTAGCTTCAACCTTCCTGAATGGTTTACATCTGCATTTCTACAGAGCTGGTTTCTGCTTGGGGGAGGGAAACTTGGGGCTATTAAGAAAAACTGGGCATGCTTTTCTGCCTCTTTAATATTTCCTTCTCTGGGGGGGGGGGGCTGACTTCCCACACTTGTTTTCCCAAAAAACAATCATTCAATTTTCCCCTTCAGAGCAAAAGGACTGCCATCTATCCACTACATATGATTCACCTGCGGAATTCAGTACAATAACAGCGGCTATTTTAGTTGGCTTTAAAAAGGATTGGGTAACACCATGATGATCGGTACCATCGAAGGCAATTAGTATCAAAGGTTCAGGCTCCAAATTTTGGCTGTAGAGAACATTGTCAGAGTCAAACAGAAGATTTAGATGAGCATTGACTCAATTCAGCATGGCTACCCTCTTACATTATGTGTCCAGATGGTCCATTGGCCTATGAATCAAGCCATGGTTGATAACCATTTTATTCTGGGCTAGGCATTAAGCATGGGCTATTAGGTTGGAAGAAATTGACACTGACCTATTATATTTCTTAGTACTGGTGACACATTCCCAACCACCCAAGTTTGCTCCTCACCTTTCCATAACCATTATTATCAGACTATATCTGTTACTTTGTTTGCCCCTTCCAATATTACTACTGAGCCATGTGATCTACAATCAGTCATCCCCATTATCAATAAAAAAGAGCATTAGTCAAGTAATTAATCTATCTCAATTATCATATCCCAGGCCTCAGAACCTTCTAGCTATCATGATTTGTCATCCATTAGTCACAAACTTGCTATTCCTTTGGGCTGCCTATCCAGTGGAACCGGACCAGGTTCTGGCCAGCCAATGTCATCCATCGGCCAACTCTTCGTAAGCAGATTTGAGCAATTATCATCATCTACATGGGAATCTTTCTTGGAATCTAAAGAAAATTTCCAAAGCTGTAACTTTTCAATATTTATCAGGATGATTCTGCTGTCATGTAGGCCAGACAGATTGGCTTGTTCCTAAACAGAAAGCTGGCAAGCAAAGACCCTATTGAATAAGTCAAGCAGTTTCAATATTCAGCAATATGAGGGGAGCTATAAATTATATCGGCTTCATTTGACACAGTATGATCAATGAGTCTGCATAATTACACTGGCATGATCAATGAGTCTGTGTAATTGTATTTAGGGGCAGGTGATCATACCATACAGGCAAACAGCATCTGGTGAACTAAACCCGCTCATCAATAGCTCAAGGGTCAACGCAGGAAACCTGGAATATATAAAAATATACAATATAAACAAATTAGTATAAAGATATAAACAAATTCGATTTCAAAACAGAGGAAGAGTTCTTACACAATGGTGGGAATATTTCCTCCACTTTTTAAAATGTTCCAATTCCATCCCCGCTAAAATCAGAGAGGTCTGAGAAAGAAAGCTAGTTAAATAATGTAAAAATAATAAGGTTATGAGATTGGTCGGCTGTTGGACTTTGTCTAAAGCAGCTACTTCTTATTTTAACTGGACGTTTGCCAAATGTCCATGTGTCCACTAGTGCAGAAATACAGCTTGAGTTCAAGTTCAGTTTTTGAATAATAAAGAAACAGTCTTGACATTTGTTAATTGCTCAGCTTTCCTTCTAAGTGACCGACTGGGCTGTTGGTTGCCATCTGAAGAAGATCAAGAGCCAGGATTGAAGAATTTGGTACTGAAAATAATCTAGGAATGAAAGCAAGGGGAGAAGTACCAGTGAGGCTGGCGGTTAGGGTTTCCTTACAAAAAAACAGTTATATAGGAGGACAAGACCAGGACAGGTGACTTGATCCAAGCCAAATCTAGAAAACTGATTGAATTAATGAAAGCTTATTTATGGTTACAGAGAAAAGTATCAAACGTATTAGATTGTATAAATAAACCAGCAGGCGTTGGCAATGTAACTCCAAATCTTTTCTTTCAGCTGTCGTAATTTAAAACTGAGTCTTCCTGGGTATTTCTGCAGATCTGTACAACTGTACCGTTCTTTATATCTGACCAGCCCAAACAAGAAGGATGAATTATTCATGAATTCATTAATAAATCAACTGATTAATAAAATGGACACTGAAGAAGAAGTACATGCTATGTTATCTCCTTCAGTCCTTCTATTCAGGTAGAGTATATTACTTTCATATATTACCTGGGATGGTCTACTTGCAATTGAATGATCAAATGCCTTTAAATATAATTGAATTTGAATTGCTCTAGTATAGAGATGTGTTTGAAAGAGAAAAGGAACACCGTCATAAAAGAAAGCCAAACTTTTTATAACCATTAAACAAGCACGTCTGTTTTTCATTGCTTTTGTTTTTCGTTGCTTGCATGAAGAAATAGAGATACTTTGCATGTTCTCCCTGCATCTCAATTTAATATATACCATTCCTTTCACAATATTTTGCCACAGTTTTATTCTATCCTGATTTATATGGAGCTGTCAACACTTTAACATGCTATTCTTCTATACTTTTAAAGAATTTAATATGCTTAGTCACATCTCATTTTCTAAAGAGTTATTAACGTATTCTCTCCCTGAAAATGTATATATAATTTTATTGTCCCATTTGTAGAGGATTTCAATAGGTGTGTTTTTTTTTTCTCGGTTGTCCCCCAATCCCATTGGCCTCTATCAGATTTCTTCCCAGTTTACCTTTCAATAGTCTCCTACTTTAGCTATACATTTCCTGTCCTTTCTCTGCACTTCTTAGAAACATCTCTCATTTTTTCTTTCCTTCTTGTTTCCTTTTGTGTGTTGACATTTTTGATTGAGGTATCTTTTCTTGTCCTTCCTTGTTTGATGTCGGAAGTCTACATTCAGTTGCCACACGTCCTTTTGTTGCCCAAGGCATTCATCTTCCGACTTTCTTTAGCTGTCATAATGGCTTGTTGTAAAAACTCTTTGATCGTTGCTTCTATATGGAAGGCGGAGAGGGACTCTTACTTTAAAAAAAAAAATACATGAGCGATTCATTCATTGTTTTCTTCTAGTGACACACAAGAGTTCCATCATCACACCAGTGAATTTTGGCCAGAACAGGACATTTCTTAGAGGGGAAATCTGATTAGAATTTTGATTTATTCTGTTGTGTTGGCTTTGTTTGTTTATTACAATTATATCTCTGGAGACGTTTATGCATGTGTGCTTCATCACGGTCACATTACATAATGGTTTTTGAACTTCCAGGCAGCTTATCAAGACTGCCATTATACATGTGTTTGTGACTAAGTTGCATGCATAATAAAACATTTCCTTGACAAACCAAGAGGAATATGATTGAAGAAATAGTCTCATATAAATGTAAACCAGTGATTGTATAAACATTTATCTAGAAATATACTCCCTTGAGCACATGATGCTTACTTCCAAGGAAACAAGTTTCAGATCAGATACAACTGCTTCCCAGATTTAAATGCAATTCATTAGCAACTCTATTCAAAATAGGATATAAATATAGAGTACGCCATTATATTAAAATTACCATACCTGTGCTACAAAATCTGGATGGATGTAGAGACTAGACTAGACTAGACTAGACTAGACTAGACTAGACTAGACTAGACTAGACTAGACTAGACTAGACTAGACTAGAATAGAATAGAATAGAATAGAATAGAATAGAATAGAATAGAATAGAATAGAATAGAATAGAATAGAATAGAATAGAATAGAATAGAATAGAATAGAAAAGAAAAGAAAATGGAATGGAATGGAATGGACTAGACTAGACTAGACTAAACTAGAATAGAATAGAATAGAATAGAATAGAATAGAATAGAATAGAATAGAATAGAATAGAATAGAATAGAATAGAATAGAATAGAATAGAATAGAATAGAATAGAATAGAATAGAGAATGGAATGGACTAGACTAGACTAGACTAGACTAGACTAGACTAGACTAGACTAGACTAGAATAGAATAGACTAGAATAGAATAGAATAGAATAGAATAGAATAGAATAGAATAGAATAGAATAGAATAGAATAGAATAGAATAGAATAGAATAGAATAGAAAATGGAATGGACTAGACTAGACTAGACTAGACTAGACTACAATAGAATAGAATAGAATAGAATAGAATAGAATAGAATAGAATAGAATAGAATAGAATAGAATAGAATAGAATAGAATAGAATAGAATAGAATAGAATAGAATAGAATAGAATAGAATAGAATAGAATAGAATAGAATAGAGAATGGACTAGACTAGACTAGACTAGACTAGACTAGACTAGACTAGACTAGACTAGAATAGAATAGAATAGAATAGAATAGAATAGAATAGAATAGAATAGAATAGAATAGAATAGAATAGAATAGAATAGAATAGAATAGACTAGACTAGACTAGACTAGACTAGACTACAATAGAATAGAATAGAATAGAATAGAATAGAATAGAATAGAATAGAATAGAATAGAATAGAATAGAATAGAATAGAATAGAATAGAATAGAATAGAATAGAATAGAATAGAATAGAATAGAATAGAATAGAATAGAATAGAGAATGGACTGGACTAGACTAGACTAGACTAGACTAGACTAGACTAGAATAGAATAGAATAGAATAGAATAGAATTTAGACTTATATACCACTTCATAGTGCTTTTACAGCCCTCTCTAAGCGGTTTACAGAGTCAGCCTCTTGCCCCCAACAATCTGGGTCCTCATTTTACCCACCTTGGAAAGATGGAAGGTTGAGTCAACCTTGAGCTGGTGAGTATTGAACTGCTGAATTGCTGACAATCAGCAGTCAGCAGAATTAGCTTCCAATACTGCATACTAAACACTGCACCACCATGATGTTTGGAAGTTTGAAATTGTGTTTAGAAGTTTGAAATATTATGTTACTATATTTATTTTAAAAAAATAAATTAAAATACTACTTTAATTGTACATAACAAAAGATAGGGGAAATCTCATGTATGGGAATACCTTTTGGTTGTTTTGTTTTTTCTCAGCCATGTGTGTGCAGAGGGTATGGTCAAATATGGTGGCCACAATGACGCAATCAAACCTGTTTTAATAATAATTGTGAATTTCTTCTTATACTAGGTAGCTAGTTAATTTAGGAAAAGCAAGTAGTTAATTTTACATATTTCAATAAATATATGTGATGTCATAATCCTATAATAGCTCTGGCTTCAATTAACTGACATTACTTTCAGTAGTTTCTTGAGTGGTTTTTTTTTTCTGAATTAGCTGACTTCCCTTGTCTTTCCACTTGACTGTGCATTTCATTTTGATGGAGTAGCTTAAAAGAACAATTCATACTCTAGAAACAAAATTAATCAAGCAATCAAATATTAAGCAAACGTATTGTCGGTTGTGTAATGCAGAAGAATAAAGACTTAATTTGGATGGATTCTGCCCAATATTTGATTACAATTTTACATCTCAGAATATTTCATGGAGGAAAAGGATGAAAACAAAACAAAACAACAACAACAAGAACAAAAACCACACAGGTAAGTAACAGCATCAACCAGACAGGATCAAGAACATATTGTAAGGCATCTTCTAAAATATTTTTTTTTAAAGTAGTTGGATGCATTATTTATTAACGTTCTGCAAGCTTAAACATGATTTGAAACAAATATCTTAGATTGCATGTAAATACAAATGCAGCAGTTCTCGGCTATTCATTAAAGCAAGCTTCTGCGTAAGTTTGCAAAAATAATAATAATAAGAAAGCAAATCTAGTACTAGTAGTAAGAGGTGACTTGGGTGCAATCCCAAAAGAACTGGAACAACACTTCAATCTCATCAGCATTGACAAACTCACCACCAGTCAATTGCAAAAGGCAGCTTTTGCAGCTTACATCCTGCTACGATCTTTTTAACACAATCAAACACCAACATCTCCCTATCCCAGGTCCTTGGGAAGGACTCAATAGGTGGACAAAATATCTGGCTGACTGTGCAATGAATCATAATAATGGGACCAAAGGAGGTGGCTGCTTTAAAGAGTTCATTTGTTGAAAGTATTGTGAGGACTGAAGAAACCACACTATATCTTTTTCACAAGCTTAGGTGCAATGTGTCTATGGAGATTCTCAGTCATCCAGGTCAGGGTTGTCCCAAAGGTGCTTTTTCAGGAGGCAACTGGACTTTCTTGTTTTTCTTTGAAGATGTTTCGCTTCTCATCCAAGAAGCTTCTTCAGCTCTGACTGGATGATGGGGGAATGGAAGGATTTATATCAGTTATCTGGTCATTAGCACTCTTTTGAAACCCTTCCATTCCCCACCATTCAGTCAGAGCTGAAGAAGCTCCTTGGATGAGAAGAGAAACATCTTCAAAGAAAAACAAGAAAGTCCAGTTGCCTCTTGAAAAAGCACCTTTGGGATGATTTAGGTGCCCTACTGGAAAAGAGGCTGCTTTAATAAATAGCAAGGTGTTGGGTTCATTTCAGGTCCAAAGCATTTTCTCCATCTTCTCTGTGTGTGTCTGTGCATGTGTTTGAAGAAGCCTACACCATTTGTTGTTGCATACAACTAATGAGGAACGCATTTCTAAATTCTAAATTCTGCATATCTGCTTGATAAACTTGCTTATTAAAACAGCGTACAATTACATAATAGGAATGTGTACGGTTCCTTTTTTTTATTAAAGATTCTTTTTTTTTTTTAAGAAGGAAGATTAAAAACTAAATATTTACAACTGCAACCCTTTTTATGGTTTTGTTTTCTTTGGGGTGGATTTCAGCAGCCTGCGAATCAATAATTCAGGATTTACTACAGACAGACAAAATAAACATTTGATAAGGAAGCAGGAGCAAAGTTAGCTTCAAGGTACTAACACTGATTTAGAAAACCTTTGCCAGTAGGTTCATGGGAAGTTTGTTATGCACACTGGCCTGAAACAATAATTGTTAAGATTTATTGGGTCAATTAAGAATTCCGCTAAATAGACTCACCCGTTCCCTTCATAATGGTAATGCTATTTGTTCCCCACCCTTGTTATTGGATGTTGTAAAGGTATAACAAGCCTCTAACGAAGGAAATGCAGTTCAGAGATATATTTATAATGTTTGGGTCATAGATTCAGGAGTCTAGCCAACCTTTATCAAAACATCCTGACATTACCTCCACATGGGAATAAGTGGGAAATCTATCATTTCCGCACAATCAAAAATTACTAAGTCATTCTCATCAAGCTCGACAGAGCTGAATAAGAACTGTTGTGTTTACATTTTGATTAAAGGAACAATTCTCACTCAGTCTTTTAGCCTTTTCAATCTATGGATTTGTTTTTTAAATTAAGGTGCAAAAACAAAACAAAAAATATTCCCTTCTTATAGACTTTATAAGGGGAAAACAGTTGTCACTATTCCTTCTTAATCAGACGATAATCTTGTCCGTTGAGTTTCAGACTCAGACTACAGCTGGCTCTTTTTTAATCCATCTTGAAATGCATTTTTTTTAAAAAAAAATAATAATTCCTCATTTTAACACAATTATTTTGGTAAAGTATACATTTTCGTTACACCGGGGTAACCCCTGAATATTTTACCATTTTCTCAAGCTAAAACTCTCTTTTTTTCATCAGTTCCATTCGGTTGTTTTGTCCCATATTTTTTTTGGTACAAAATTGTTTGTCTTTTGTTTATTAGTCTTAAATCCAGATATTGCATAAAATTCTTACTCCCCCCCCCTTTTTTTCCCCTTCCAGTATCCACACCACATTGTTGGCAATTTTTTTTTTTTAAAAAAATAGCATCATGCAAATTAGCCATTTCACTGCAATTATATTTCTTCCCTCTTGCCCCAGCCTTGCATAAAAATATGTATTTGTACAAAAAGTTTACAAATTTACTTTTTGAGTGCCTTGGGATGGATGGGAGGAGAGACAGTTTGGAGACTATTTTTTTTCTTTTTTTCATCCAAACACCATCTAGTAAAATTGCCTTCAGTGGTAAATCCCTGAGGATGTACTTATAAGCATTCTGGAACAAAGTTGCATCATTGCTATGCACCACAGCCATGATGCTTAGAAGAAAAGAGAGCATTGCTTGAAGCTTTTTCTGAACAGCAGAAATAACCTCAAGACAGAAGGGAAAACAAAAGTAGAGGTGGATGGGCTGACTGGAATTGAATAACACCATGGGCCCTTTGTTGTGTGTTTGCACAATAGTTCCTAATGGCATTGTTTGCTGCAAGTCACTCGGTGCTTCCAAATATTTGAGCTTCAAATAGAAGCATTCTTTGGAACAGCAGTTGCTTTCTTATTATTTCAGCCACAAATGCAAACCAAAAACCCATCATGTGGAGAAGATTAATGGGGAACGAGGAACAGACAGAAAAACAGGCTCTACTGATTCGGTGGCTTTCATGTGGGTCACTCAAGAGGTGGGATCAGCCTTGCAAAAGCTCATGTAGATCTCTCCTAGCAGCCGGCATGACAAATAGATGATGTGACCGCCGTTTTCGGTATGAGGATCAATTTTGAGGTTGCTTGGTTGTTCTTTTCAGGGACTAAGAAGAATAATTTTTGATGGGTTAGAATAGAATAGAGCTGTAAGGGATCTTGGAGGTCTTCTAGTCCAGCCCTCTGCTCAAGCAGGAGAACCTATACCATTTCAGATAAATGGTTGTCCAGTCTCTTCTTAAAAACTTCCAGTGTTGAAGCATTCACAACTTCTGGAGGCAGGTTGTTCCACTGATAAATTGTTCTACTTGTCAGGAAATTTCTCCTTAGTTCTAGGTTGGTTCTCTCCTTGATTAGTTTCCATCCGTTGCTTCTTGTCCTGCCTTCAGGCGCTTTGGAGAATAGCTTGATTCCCTCTTCTTTGTGGCAACCCCTGAGATATTGGAACACTGCTATCATGTCACCCCTCATCCTTCTCTTCATTAAACTAGACATACCCAATTCCAGCAACCGTTCCTTATATGTTTTAGCCTCCAGTCTCCTGATCATCTTTGTTGCTCTTCTCTGTACTCTTTCTAGAGTTTCAACATCTTTTTTTTTTGTTTCCCATAAAGGATTTGTTTCACGGATTAGGGTTCCCCCCCCCAAGATTCACTACATTCAGATTCTGAATTTAATGGTGGCATTTGATGAACATTTCCTACCTTACATTCCTTGCCATGGAATAGAAAAGCATGATAATAGGAAAGGGCCAACAAATAACAGCAGGAATGCAGCTCAGAAGAAGAACTTTTTAAATTATTTTTTGTTATCCCATTGACCACTAGAAGGCTTAAGAATGGAGACAGAGAACAGATCTAGCACAACTCATCATAGCCAACTTGCCATAGCCAAGTCGCCACGGCCAAGTCGCTACGGCCAAGTTGCCACAGCCAACTTGCCCCACCCAATTCGCCATGGCCAACTCACCATGGGTCAACTTCCTGTAGGCCAAGAGTTGCATTAAAGAAAGGGTGGAATAGAATCATTAAAGAAAGGGTGCTAAAGGAGGGACAGAATGAAATGTGAATGACAAAAATGAAAATATTCTTTAAATTATTTTAAATAACTAACCAATTGAATTATTGGGTTGTCCCGGCTGAGTTGTCCTATGGCAAGTTGGCTGCGGCAAGTTGGCTATGAGGAGTTGATCCATTTCAACAGAGAACATGGGGTTGTCTCTTTGTACTTCTCTTTGTCTCTTTTTTTATAAAGTGGAAGCTTAACCAGAATGATACGGAGCCCATCAGATGGCTTGTTTGATTGTTGTCACCAAGAAAGCAGGGGATTATTGCTTTTTGTATAGATTTTGTATTGGGGTTATATCTTTTTTTTTTCTTCAATATTTTATTATTTTTTTTATAATCACAAATCCTTAATATTTTATCAGCAACCTATTGTCTGAGTTTCAATATTTAGCTTACTAATACATGTTAAACTCCTTTCTCTCTACCTCGTTTTTCTAAAGTATTCCGACTCTTCTCTCTCTTTCATTTTCAATACTTGGGAATATATTTACTGTAAAAGCAAGATGTGCAACAATAAAAGAAGACAACTATGTAAAACTACTAAAAAAAATAAAATTAGACTTGGAAAAATGGAAAAATCTACAACTTTCAGTGCTAGGGAGAATAGCAATGGTGAAGATGAATATTTTACCAAAACTACTTTTTGTTATTTCAAACAATACCTATAAAACTGGGATTTTATCTTTGTAAACCACCTGGAGTTATTGAGAGTGAGTTGGGAAAGCCATATACATTTCTTAAAGAAATAAGATATAGATTCTTTATTTTTGGGTGCACTCTGCTCTGTTTCAGCCGAAGAGACGTCGAGGCGAGGCAGGAGTAACAATCACAAGTCTTTATTGAGATCACGAACATAACAGAAGACAAAATGGCGCCAAGGCCTTTTATAGCCCCTTGCAAGGGACAGCATCAACCAATCAATGCAAGGCTAGTCTCCCGCCTTGCGCATGCGCACAAGGCTGGAGACAGCCTGTCTGGTCCCGGGCAACCACGTGGATTGCCCGGGCCTTCTGCAGCCTCCTGAGCCTGCTGAGTCATTCAGCAGTCCCAGGACATAACACACTCCATCTCCTCTTCTTCTTTTTTCCTACTCTGCTTCTCATTGACCAATCAGCGTAAGGCAAAGTGAAGTGAATGATGATGCCCAGAGAAGGAGAGTTGGTGTTAAGGACTATGGTAGAGCAGCAATTTCCCAGTAAGGAGGGAACAGATTCCAGAAATTGGGGTGGTGGGGAGAGACAAGAAGCAACCCAACCCAGAGCTGAATTGGAGACCAAGAAAATTTTTTGGGAAAGCAGCTCCCTACAGTTTCCCAACATCTATCTGGAGGCTGGAAAAAAATAAGGGGTTTACTCTTCTGTCTGTGTCAAGGTGGAATTGCTGAGATGCTTGCTAACCTCTGTCAAAACTCAACTTGCCATAGAAACAGGGGGGAGGGAGAGCCTGGGAAAGAAACAGGAGTTTCAAGAAGCCGTCCACGGACCGTGAGACCCAAACATCATCCAAAGCAGGTGTCTGATGGAGAAGTGGACCATTCCCATAACAAATCGAAGGGATGTGATTGGGCAGCGTGAACACTTGGTGGGTGAGGGTTACCCAAAGCTATTGTTAACTAACTAGTTTTTTCTCACAGGAAAAGTAGAGTTGATTTTGCTTCTTCACTGCTGGTATGTGTAGTCAATAAAGATTATCTCTTATGGCACCTCAAGACCGTAGAGTTTCTTCAATATTGAATTCGCCATCTGGACGGTTGACAGTCTGCTATGTCTAAACAAAAGACCTGAATTCTGGATGAATTGTTCCACATCGTTTTTGGGCTTAGCCTGAATTTAGCAACAGCTCCCTACAGTTTTCTAGCAACTAACTGTAGTCTGGGAGAAGTAAACATTGACTCTGGCAAGATACTGTCTGCCATATGTAAGCAAATGAGCCAGCTGTGTGCTGCAGCTGCCAAAAAGGCCAACACAGTGCTAGGCTGCATTAACAGAGGGATAGAATCAAGATCACGAGAAGTGTTAATACCACTTTACAATGCCTTGGTAAGGCCACACCTGGAATACTGCATCCAGTTTTGGTCACCACGATGTAAAAAAGATGTCGAGACTCTAGAAAGAGTACAGAGAAGAGCAACAAAGATGATTAGGGGACTGGAGGCTAAAACATGTAAGGAACGGTTGCTGGAATTGGGTATGTCTAGTTTAATGAAGAGAAGGACGAGGGGGGACAGGATAGCAGCCTTCCAATATCTCAGGGGCTGCCACAAAAAAGAGGGAGTCAAGCTATTTTTCAAAGCGCCTGAAGGCAGGACAAGAAGCAACGGATGGAAACTAATCAAGGAGAGAAGCAACCTAGAACTAAGGAGAAACTTCCTGACAGTTAGAACAATTAACCAGTGGAACAAGCTGCCTCCAGAAGCGGTGAATGCTCCAACACTGGAAGTTTTTAAGAAGAGACTGGACAGCCATTTGTCCGAAATGGTATAGGGTTTCCTGCCTGAGCAGGGGGTTGGACTAGAAGACCTCCAAGGTCCCTTCCACTTTATTATTATTATTATTATATTATATATTATTATTATTATTATTATTATTATTATTATTATTATTATTATTATTATTATTATTATTATTATTATTATTATTATTATTATTATTATTATTATTATTATTATTATTATTAATAATAATAATAAAGAACCAAACTCTGGATGAACATTATTCCTGGGCTTGGCCCGACAAGTGGTGATCTAAGGTCTTCTTTTTTTCTCTCTCTCTCCTGCTTTTTAGAATGCATAGATATGCTCCAGAGCCAAGATCAGCATCTTGATTTTCCACAGAGTTTCTAGGCAATTCTGTGGGGAAATACTTTAAAATCCTGTGGGGGAAAAATGAAAATGCAGGTATGACCCATCTCGGTACTCTTCGGATTCTTCAACAGAAGGGGAGGAGGAAGAAGGAGAGAGGGAGGGATTAATGCAAAAAAAAAAAGGAATTACAGAGAGAGGTAGATGCCATTTTAGTTCTAAGGAGAGAGAAAAAATCTCTTCGGAAAAACATTTCAACAATAGCAGATGAGAATAGCCAGATTATACCATAAAAACATGCATTAGAAATATAACCTTGAAGAGGAACGTGCAATTCACAAATGCCAACCAAAATCTTTTCCATGTTTTACAAATATTGTTTTAACTGCCACTGTAGTTATTTGTTTCTTTGTTAAATTAATTTGCAAGATTTATTTGCTATCCATCTTGCTCTGTGACTACTCTGGTAGGCTTATAACAATGAATAATGATAATTTACTGGAAGAATCCATCCAGATTTGATTTTTGGTAAGTCACTTGGATTTCAACTAAACATTCTAGGAATAAACTGTGGTAGAATAAGTGTGTGTATGTGTGTGAGAGAGAGAGAGAGAGAGAGAGAAAAGAGCAAAGTATAGCATCTCCATAGAAAAGAATAGATTAAATAAAGTTGCCTAGGAAACAATGTATACAGGGAACTATAGTGGTGGTTCTCTACCATTAATTTCACATATAGATAGCTTCGTAAGTTCTATAAAAGTATTGAACTATCAAAAATAATTTAAATGTTTTAAAAGTACTTTAAAATCCCCATGAGAACTGCTTATAGCTGTGGCACACTGTGATGGAATAAAGTTTGGAAATCTTATAAATGTGGAATGAAATGCAACTTGCCGGAATCATGGAAAATGCCAGAGACATACATACCAAATTAGATTTTAAAAGGAACGATTATATTCCTTATATTGTCTTCAAAGAAAAAAAAGAAAAAGCACCTTTGGGACATTTTAATTTCATATTTTATCTCGTATGTTATTATATTATATTCCTTCTCTTTTTAAACCGTAGACATTTAAATAAAACTTATTAAAATATTCACTAAATTAAAATGGAACTTCCAAAACCTTATTCGTTCAAATGATTTCTCTGACAAATGGATATTGCACATGTTGCCTTTAAGGAGACAGAATAAAGGCTACTATGCTATAATATAAAAAATAATAATAATCTGGAAAAACATGTCTCCCATTGTGAGTGTGAAATTTAATACACAAATCAAGCCATGTTATTTTTTTCAAGAGCCATTTAAAAAAGTATCTAATATGAGGTTCGCTTCTTTTTAGATTTCCTATTCAAATGATGATAAAGCTAAGCAAGGCATATCGCTTCTTTTCAACCTGCAACTCCTGATTGTAACTGCTACTACTTGTCTCATCAGGGATCAAACTGATGATGATGTTCAACAGTCGAGTCATTATCATAGGCCTACATCACTACCAAATGATAAAAGATGCTTAGCTTGTTATAAAGGATGCACAAAAGTTTATTTTCCCTTCTTTTTAAGCAGCAAAATGGACATTAGTCGTTACTACTCCAGACCTAGAATCCTAGAACATGCCTAAAAAAATATAAGTCGAAAGTTGATTCTATGAGTGAAAGTGGACAAAGATTTATTGGACGTATTAGTTTGCTGGTATGTTGTGAAATGGGTGTCGCTGTCTAGAAATGTCTTACATTCCCAAAACATAGTGTAATCCGTGTTATTCCAGGGAGCTTCTGTTCCTTCATGATTGATTGATTGATTGATTGAGGATGTATAGCAGGGGTCTTCAAACTTGGCCCTTTTATGACTTGTGGACTTCAACTCCCAGAATTCCTCAGCCAGCCTCCATTTTGTTTGTTAGATTTAAGACAGGGGTCTTCAAACTTGGCCCTTTTATGACTTGTGGACTTCAACTCCCAGAATTCCTCAGCCAGGCACGCATGTCTGGCTGAGGAATTCTGAGAGTTGAAGTCCACAAGTCATAAAAGGGTCAAGTTTGAAGACTCCCAATGTATCGTTTGGATTCTGAATTTAATTGAATTCCTATGATACTTTCCCTTGACACAAAGCCAAGAATCTGGTCAAACACAGGGGAACAGAGGAACAACTGAGGCCGTAAAATAATGATGATGAGTAGAGTGATCCAGTGAGTAGAGCAAAGAGCAGAGTAACGTTAGTCTAAGGAGCTTCTTGCTAAGAAAGGGAGTAATTACGACCTCTGAATTGGTTGACGTCCCTGACCAGGCACTTGGAATTTTGGACTGGATTCTGCTTAGTCTCCTGCATCCTCTTGGTTTAAAACAAAGCCATTTTGGCAAGCTTTTTTCAGAGACTCTGTTTTGGTTTCTCATTCCTTGTCTGCTATTATCTGCTCGACCTTGAGCAAACTGCTAATTTATATAGCAAATGAGCATGTGAGTATATAATTCTACTTCTGTCTCTATCTGTGTAGCTTTACCACTTAGATTAACCTGCTTACTGAAATCTAAAATAGGACACCAGGGGGTGAAACTACAGATGAGAATGCCTTTTTTTAAAAAAAGGATTATTTACACCTCAGTTTCCCAGTCAACGTCTCCCAGGAGCAAACAAAGTCAGAAAAAGGTAAGAGGGGACTGAAGCAATAAAGAAAAGAACAGCAGGGAGACAGCAAAGACAGACCTTCCATGAAATAATGGAGGGGAAAATAGAGAAATGGAACACGAGCTTGACAAAGCGAGTTGCGGATGCTACAACTTTGTGTCACGGGTCCCCGATGGCCCAGGTCTTCTAGAAAATACTGTGGGCAAAGCAGAGGTGAGAAACACAATTTCTCTTTGTGGTTTTGAAAAGAGAGATTTCCTTTGGGAGATGTTACTTGGAATTCTCCTTTCCATAAAGCCACTGGCATCAGAAACAAGATTTGTTCTGGATATTTTTTCTCGAACTTTAATTCACCCGGAGGATCAAATAAAAGAATACCCTTAAAAACCAAAGCAAATCCCCCCCGTTTATGACCACTGGAAAACTGAGAAACGAATCTATCTCGCTGTTGTTGTTGTTTTAATTCAAGAGCTACTACGTCATAAAATTGTTTTCCTATTTTTCTTACCTAAACTTGAACTGTATTTGCTCAGCTTTCGTGCTCCCGTCCTTTTCATTAGAGAAATCAAAATGTTGCATTTTTCTGTGGCTCATCACTGTTGCCATCACCTTGAAAGAGCCAACATAGAGTAGATCTCCTAATGATCTCTTCCTGCACTAAACTACATCTGTTGAGGGTAAACTCTGAAGTGAGCTGTAGATTTCACCTTCAACATGTATTAAAATGTGCACTTTCTCTCCAATTGCAAATTCAAAGACCTTTCTCCATCAGAAATGAGTATTTAAATGCACATTTTATTGTCTGAATTGTTGGCAGCTGCATCGGTGTATTGGAAATATGACCGTTTGTTATATTGCAAATGCATTTCCCTCTGAGAGAGATCAGGTTATTGGGTGTGAAATCCTTAAATAATAATTCATTTTTGATATTTAGGCACCATTGCAGCCCCACTTGAGATTGGATGGGCAAGACAACCTTCCTGTCAATTTTTATCTATCCAATCTGATGGTCTGAAGGAGACTTGAGAAGGAACATACTCAAAATCTTGAGCTCTTGTGGGCTGTGCTGAACTTCATCCAAGTTTTTCACTCCACCGTTATGCATTCCCAAAGGAAGAGAACTATGAATATTCGATATATATATATATATATATGCATCACCTTCAATGAAAGCAACGCCTGAAAATATTTTGTTCTCTGAACCAAATGGGAGTTTAGGAAAGTGGGAATGATCTGCTAAATCATATTCACAGGCTATGCTTTGATACAGGAGACGGGGTGCCCAGCAGGAGTTTAAACCAAGCAAACAACCTTTTTCATTTGCTATTCCTCTCCAGTGACAGGACTATGGAGGGCAGGGTGCCATCGGGGAACAATTTTAAGAGGGAGATTATTCATGCGAAGCAGAACAGAATCATCACAAGTCAGACAATCAGGCACTTGTTTTTTTTTTAGCAAACTCAGACCAAATTTCTATGCATGGAGATTTCAGATAAAATTTCTTTGGTGATTCTGTTGTTGGTTCCTATTTCGTTGCTAACTATTTGGCAGATTAGTTTGTTTTGCATTTGGTGGCCACCAACATTTGCTGTAACAAAACGGAAGGAAATCTGGAGTGTTCTTTTCCTTTGTTGAAAAATACATTTTTACAAAAGATAGATTAAATATGTTAGGTTAGATAAGTTAAGAGAGATAAATTTAGATAGATAGATAGATAGATAGATAGATAGATAGATAGATAGATAGATAGATAGATAGATAGATAGATAGATAGATAGATAGATAGATAGATAGATAGATAGACAGACAGACAGACAGACAGGCAGACAGGCAGACAGGCAGACAGACAGACAGGCAGGCAGACAGTTAGAGATAGATAGCTAGATAGCTAGATAGCTAGATAGCTAGATAGCTAGATAGATAGCTAGATAGCTAGATAGCTAGATAGCTAGATAGCTAGATAGCTAGATAGATAGATAGATAGATAGATAGATAGATAGATAGATAGATAGATAGATAGATAGATAGATAGATAGATAGATAGATAGATAGATAGATAGATAGATAGATAGATAGATAGATAGATAGATAGATAGATAGATAGATAGATGATAGATAGATAATTGACAGCTAGGTAGATATAGATGATATATATATAGACAGATGATGATAGATAAATATAGATAAATAAATAGATAGATGATAAATGATAGACAGATAGATGATAGACAGATGATAGATTGATAGATTGATAGATTGATAGATTGATAGATTGATAGATTGATAGATTGATAGATTGATAGATTGATAGACTGATAGACTGATAGACAGATAGACAGACAGATAGATGTATTGTATTCTTCAATCCTTCTCAGTTCCACAGAGTCGTATGTGTAAGACAAGTGACCATATAAATCACTTTAAATTTAAATTTCTTCCAGACTGTTCAAGTACAACTGCCAAATTTCCAACTGGCCAGTTTCTTTTCAAAGCCAGGTAATCTAATAGCTATTTTTGCATCTGGTGGCAACAGCTGTGTCAGTTACAAATTTGCATTAAAAAGCGTGATATGTTGGAGGAAGGATATGACTTTTGAAATAAATAAGTTGTCCTTGTGCATATATTTTCCTCAGTCGCAGGGAGACTAGAAGGTGCTTTTTCAAAATGTTTTTTCCTTGAGGAAGAAGACATTTCACTTCTCACCCAAGGTGCTTCATCAGTTCTGACTAGATTGGCAGCGGGGCATTTTCCCTTTATTTATTTATTCTTAGTGCTTATTAATTTACAAATGGAATAAGGCAGTATTGCAGATGGAGCCATGGGAAATTGGTTACACATCAATCTTCTCTAACTTGAAGAGGTTCAATGATCTTCTTATGGTGTAAGATTCTTGCCTGCAATTAAGAAACTTAATATTAATAGCTTATTAATATTAGGCATTTATTAATTATTCGATACTTCTTAGAAAAAGGGGGGAAAGACAGAAAAAGAGGAAAATTAGGAGTGCAAAAAAAAGTAGAAAAAGAGTAACTTCTGACTTTTTCCCTATTTTCTTACATTTTATCTTTTGTAACTTTTTTTTTTAAAAAAATTCTTCTTGAATGTGATATGTTCTGGATATAATGAAATAATTCTATCTCTCTCTCTCTCTATCTCTCCATCTCTCTCTCTCTCTCTCTCTCTCTCTCTCTCTCTCTCTATCTATCTATCTATCTATCTATCTATCTATCTATCTATCTATCTATCTATCTATCACTATCATCTATTATCTATC
>JALGBA010001502.1:130000-262827 GCA_023970755.1 Azemiops feae
ACAGGGGAAGGAAGGAAGGAAGGAATAGAGGGAGGGAGGAGGAAAAAAGAAATAGAAGGAGGGACAGAGGAAGGAAGGAAGGAATAGAGGGAGGGAGGGAGGGAGAGGAAAGAAGAAATAGACAGAGGGAGGGAGGGGAAGGAAGGAAGGAATAGAGGGAGGAAAGAAGAAATAGAAGGAGGGACAGGAAGGAAGGAAGGAAGGAAGGAAGGAAGGAAGGAAGGAAGGAAGGAAGGAAGGCCAAGATCACACGTTATTCTAATCTAAGCCATTATTCTGCAGTTCTCCAAATCGATTGTTAAAAATTGGAGACTGGACAAGCTTTTTCCCCCCCACATGCCAAAAACAATTCCCGCGGATCATTCTGAAAGCCCCAGTGGATTGTTTTGCAGGCCCAAATTGATTCAAGAATCCAGATCTATCCCGTCGATTTTCCGACCGAATCTAAAGTTTGAATTGAACCGAGTCAACTTGTTATAGCTCAATCGAGATGCCCTGTGGAGGAAAAGGAAGGGGGGGGGGGGAAAGGCCACGCTAGAGGGCGCTAAAACTCTACCATCCATAGGGAAGACTTTGGATATTGTGAGGTTTTTTTTTTTTGCCCTGCCGTTCAACAACGTCGGCAATATGCACGACTGCGCCAAGCCGTGTTTTCAGGCCTTGGGAAATCGACCAAGATCGCAGTCATGCGAGCAGAAGTGTCGGCAAAGTGAAAACTGGACTTCGAGGAAGCAGGATAAGAAGAAGGCCGACACCGTTGAACGTCGGTGTTGAAGATTCCTAAGAAGGCCTTGGACAACTCAACAAAACAAAGGGTTGGAACAAATCAGCCAGAGTTCACACCTGAGACACAAATGAAAAGCTCAAATTATACCTACCTTGGGCATATTATATGAAGACCCAGCTCTGATGCTGAGAATGAATTAGAATTAGAATTAGAATTAGAATTACAGAGTTGGAAGGGACCTTGTAGATCATCTAGTCCAACCCCCTGCCCAACCTACGCCATTGGATGGACTCAGTTATAGCGGTGATGGATGCCCCATTGGAAGATTTAAAGCAGAGATCTTCAAACTTGGCTCTTTTATGACTTGTGGACTTCAACTCCCAGAATTCCTCAGCCAGGCACACGTGCCTGGCTGAGGAATTCTGGGAGTTGAAGTCCACAAGTCATAAAAAGGCCACGTTTGAAGACCCCTGATCTAAAAGGTCGTGTTAGGAACAGGTCTCTCACCATGGAGAAAATCCATCTCTATAGTTGCTAAGAGTTGACAATGACTTCACGACACACAATCAAGACAATGACTTCTCAAGTTGGGCACAGTCGTGTGGTTTTTTCTCTCTCTTTAGTGACCAATTTGCTGCCCCCCATTGTCGTGAAGCAAGGACGGCCTGCGTTGATGAGAATTTTGGATCCTCCTTTGAAAGGAAGCCCATTAAAGTTTCTTCTCGCCAAAGCAGCGGCGGTATAGAGTGGGCAAAGGCTGCGCCAGCTATTTTTCAATTCAACCTCCCGGCTGAAATCCCACAGAGGTGTGATTCGCACACTTCTGAAAAGGCAACTTTTCAATGGGTTCTCCAAGCCTCAGCTTGCCTTTTGGGAAAGTAAGCCTGATTGGATTCTGTTAATTCCCCTCTACCTATAGGAATGCAATCACATTTCAGAAAGGACTTGTTTATGTTCTCTCTCTCTCCCTCCCTCTCCTCTCCTCTCCTCTCCTCTCCTCTCCTCTTTCTCTCTTTCTCTATGTGTCTGTCTATTTCTCTCTCTCTCTCTGACTCTCTCTCTTTCTGTGTCTGTTCTCTGTGTCTCTCTGTCTCTCTGTGCGTCCATCTCTTCTCTCTCTTTGTCTCTGCTCTGTGTGTCTCTTTCTGTCTCTCTGTATCTCTCTCTCTCTCTCTCTGTGTCTCTTCTCTCTCTCTCTCTCATTCTCTCTCTGTCTGTGTCGCTGTCTGTCTCTGTCTCTTTTTTCTCTCATGATTCAGAATCAGCTCTTCAGGCTGTGTCAAAGGCTGATTGCAAATATCTGCTTGTTAAAGCTAACACTTGCTGCCAAGGGATTCTCGTAGCAAGCACATACTGATGACCTCTTTAATCCTGTGGAGTTTGTTTTTTTTTTGCTTTCTCTAGCTCATAAACTCCCTGTGAATGCAAAAGAGAGAGAGAGAGAAAAAACAAAATGCTGATATCGGAGCCCTACCATAGTCTTGGGGATGTTAAGAGGTGGCATGACAAATCTCTTTTCAGTCCAGGGAAAGAGCCCTTTCTGCCCAAGCTTAGGCTTCGTGGACCTCAGGAAACGCCCAGCTTCAAAGTGGTATGTGAGAAAGACCTTGGGAGACAGGAGGGAGGGAGAGCTATGGACTGGACAGCCGGTGTTTAATAGATGTCTCAGCCCACAGAAAGAGGGAAGGCCTGGGAAATCTCTCAGAAGGCACCCTCCCTAGTTTGCAAGGCTGAGGTCAGCTTTACCAGGTAGACAGTTAGGAAGCATGACCAAATAAACTAATTCTACTTGATTGTGAGGGTGCATTGACAGAGTCTTGCAGGTCTGAAAGTACAAATCTCCCTCTTGTCCCCTTTACAGCCTGAGAAACTAGGGAGGGTCCCTCCATTATGCAGCTGTGGGCTTTGTGGTCTCGTCTCTGAAAAATCCCTAGGCAGCATCTTTTCTCCCCGTCTCCCAAGGTATTTCCCACATAACATTACACATGTGGTTGATGTGGGAAAGAATGGAACTACTACCACTAGTAGTACTCTTCTTCTTCTTCTTCTTCTTCTTCTTCTTCTTCTTCTTCTTCTTCTTCTTCTTCTTCTTCTTCTTCTTCTTCTTCTTCTTCTTCTTCTTCTTCTTCTTCGTCTTCTTCTTCGTCTTCTTCCTCCTCCTCCTCCTCCTTCTTCCTCCTCCTCCTTCTTCTTCTCCTTCTCCTCCTCCTTTCTTCTTCTTCTTCTTCTTCTTCTTCTTCTTCTTCTTCTTCTTCTTCTTCTTCTTCTTCTTCTTCTTCTTCTTCTTCTTCTTCTTCTTCTTCTTCTTCCTTCTCCTCCTCCTCCTCCTCCCCTCCCCCTACTTCTCCCTCTCCCCTTTCTCTTCTTCCTCTTCCTCTTCCTCTTCTTCCTTCTCCTCTTCTCTTGTCTCTCCTCTTCCTCCCTTCTCTTCCTCCTCCTCCTCCTCTTCCTGTATCAAAGGAAATTTGACTACTGGGGGAAATGATTGGTTCAAGAAAAGCTAAATCCAGGCAAGATAGCCTGCTTTGTTAACTTAAACGAAAGACCTCACTGAGTATTCTAGACATCTGTAGTAAAATGGGGTGAAATCTCAGGGCACAGACAATGTCTTCCTATTTAATCCTATACCAGCCAATTAAAGGAATAGTAGAAAACTTCTTGGAATCCCCCAATGCTTGGTTTAGTGCTTTCCACCCACTCTAATTGCCTTTATCTTGGCATTGACATTTTCCTTCCCAGCTGGCTAATGACTTAAATGAGATTCTGCAGCCTTTGGATCTGTGCTTAATTCTGCCTAGAAAGCCGGGACAAGCTTCCTAATTGCTTCTGGACTGGTGTGTAATAGGTGTCTCAACCTAGAGAAAGAGGGAAGGTTTGAGGAACAGAAGTGAACCTTCTCGATTTGCAAGATGAAAGTCAACCTTGCCAGGCAGACCAGTTAGGAAACAGGACCAGATAATCTAATTCTACTTTCTCATAGAACAGAATAACAATGTTGGAAGGGTCCTTGGAGGTCTTCTAGTCCAACCCCCTGCTCAAGCAGGAGACCCTAGCCCAGGGATAGGCAACCTTGGCTCTTTTATGACCGTGCTGGCTCAGGAATTCTGGGAGTTGAAGTCCACGAGTCATAAAAGAGCCAAGGTTGCCTACTCCTGCGCCTAGCCCATTTCAAGCAAATGGCTGTCCAATCTCTTCTTAAAAACCTCCAGCGATGGAGCACCCACCACTTCTGGTGGCAAGCCGTTCCACTGGTTAACTGTTCTCACTGTCAGGAAATTTCTCCTTAGTTCTAGTAAGTTTAAACTTAGTCCTATTGATGTAAATCGGAGTGTTGTTTGCCGGAGAAGATGCATTCTGGTCTCTTTGTTTCCCTCTTAGCTTTTTATTGTCTCTTTCAAATGGTGTATAAACGTGATTTACCTCTACGGGTCTGTTGATGGTCAATTGGTCTGAATGCCAGGCTTCCAGGAATTCCTTAGTGGTTTTTTGGGGGGATTTGGCTTGGTGTGGGATGCTCCCCGTTTCCCTGTTGAAACCGTTGTTTAATCTTTTCGCGCGTGGTGAGATGAAAGAGTTCTCATTCTGCTTTCTGGTTGCTCCTGTTTGTACAGGAGCTGTACAAAAGACTCTCCCCCCTCCCCCACCAAAGTAATCAACTAGGTTTGAGTAAGGAAAAAAAAAACACAAGTCTGCCAATTCCAGGCACAGATCAGCCGCTTAATCCTTAAAACCCTCCAGCGATGTTGGCTTCCACTCCCCTCCCGGCAAAGCCGAACGCGGAGTTTGAAGCCTTGGAGTTTGAGCCACGCAGGCGAAGAAGCGGGGGGGACACGGAGCGGGATCCTCCGCGGAGATCTCTCTCTCTCTCTCCCGATCCGCTCGGAGGCTGCGGCTCGACCCGTCGGATTGCGGCCTGCAGTCCCATCCCCCAATTCCTAGGTTGCAGGTTGTCGCAAACCCGCTTTTCTTCCGGCTACTACAAGCGTAAAAACGGGGAGTCACTTGAAAAAATGTGATTTTTTCCCTTTTCTTTCTTTCTTTCTTTCTTTCTTTCTTTCTTTCTTTCTTTCTTTCTTTCTTTCTTTCTTTCTTTCTTTCTTTCTTTCTTTCTTTCTTTCTCTTTCTTTCTTTCTTTCTTTCTTTCTTTCTTTCTTTCTTTCTTTCTTTCTTTCTTTCTTTCTTTCTTTCTTTCTTTCTTTCTTTCTTTCTCTCTTTCTTTCTCTTTCGCGTCGAAGCTGGAGCATCCCTTTTGCAACCGCGGGCGGAGGGGGGGGGGTTAGCAGCGGGGCGGGGCTGCGCCTCACCTCTTCCCCCTACCCCCCTGCAGTTTTCCCAGGGGTCGGGGCAAGAGGGGGGGGCTCAGCCCGTGCCAAGCTCCGATTCTCCCTGCCCTGCGGGAACTACTGGACACCCCACCCCCGTTTACCTTCCCCAACTCCGGGGAATCCCACGGAGGCGGAGCCTGGGGAGGGGGGGGGAAGAGAGAGAGAAGAGGGCGGAGCTCTACTGGGAGCCCCACGCCTCCCCGTCGGCCTTACTTTTGAAGTCTGGGCGTCTGGAATTCGGCCGGGCGGGACCCGGGCGCGCTGCTTTCCTTTGCCCACCGCCTCGCCACCCCTCTCTTGCTTACACCCGCAGCCGGATGGGTTCGGGAGGTTAACTGTCCGCCAAGGAGGGGTCCGAAAGCGGTGGGGGTGGGGGGACGGGAAAGGGACCCCTCGACCCCCTTCTGGGGGTGACTTCGGCTCCCCCCTCTTCCAGCTCGTTCCCAACCTGCTCCATCAGTTAACCTGGGGAGGGGGTCCAGCTTTGTCCACTCCTCTCTCTCCCTCCCTCCCCGCCAAATATATATATTATATATATATATATATCTTTTCCAGGTTCAGACGAGAACTTGAGTTTGTTGCCCTGCAAAGGGGGCGTCGCGCCAGAGAGGAGGAGGCGGCGACTCGCAGCCAGCCCAGCCTCTGCCAGGCGCGTTCCAGCTTTGCCAGCAAGGCGGGCGGCGGCGGCGGCGGCGGCGGCGGCGGCGGCGGCGCCAAGCGGGACGTTTCCATTTCGGGGACCCTCCCGCCTCTCCCCCCTTCTTCTGCACCCCCTTCCTGCCTCTTCTCCCCTCCCTCTGGAGGAGCAGGAGCCCCGCGGTTCCTTCGGCTGGCTGGCTTTTTTTTCTTTTTCCCCCTCCCTCTCTCCAAAAAGGAATTCTAGTCCGTGGCGCGCCAGACCTGCTCGCGCGCTCTCTCCATCTCTCTGCGCATCGTTTCCCCTGGCTGCTTCTTTTTTTTTCCTCGGGTGGGCAAACTTGAGCCCTTCTCACGTTCCTCTCCCCCTCTCCCTCAAGAGGAGACTTCGTTGCCCCCCCTTCCCCCCAGCTTCCCAGCCAACCCCTCCGGGGGGGGGGTTTGAGGAGAGAGAGAAAAAAAGAAGGCACAAATTTGGAAAGTCGTCGAAAGATCTGTTTTTGGTGGGGCGTTTTTTGCGAGAGGATCGCTTCCTTATCTCGGCCTCCGAAAAGGTCCGCTGTTTGCGCCCCATCCTGGCTTTGCGGGCAGGGCTGGCGCTCTGCTGGCCCCCCCCCCTTTTGCCTTCCTCGTCTCCTCCTCCCTGCCTCCCAGCTCCGTTCCTTGCAAGCTTCGGTTTGCTTCTTCCCGACTTCGCTTCGGATCGACTACTTGGGAAACCTTGGCTGATTTTTCCCGAATGATATACGAGCCGTACGTAGGTAGCGGAGAAGCTCCTGTATTTTGAATTTTTTTCTTTCTTTTTTCTTTTTCTTCGAAAGCACCCCAGGAGAGAGCCCTGAAATCTAACTTGGAGCAAGAAATACACGTTTGTTTTTGGTAGACCAGCAGATGACATCTCTCTCTCCTTTCCCCCCCTGGGATGAAGGGGGAAAAAGGCCCCGACAGGTGGCTAGTCCTCATTGTAAAGTTCTGGGGGCAAAGCTTTAACTTCTCTGCAACCCGCTATGGGGATCCTTTGGCTGACTCAGATCATCCGGTTTCTTTGGCTTCTGCTCTTCAGCCTGGCTGTGGTGCTCTCCAAAGGTAAGGCAAAGGTAGATAGATAGATAGATAGATAGATAGATAGATAGATAGATAGATAGATAGATAGATAGATAGATAGATAGATAGATAGATAGATAGATAGATAGATAGATAGATAGATAGACGGACGGACGGACGGACGGACGGACGGACAGACAGACAGACATGGAAGAGATAGATAGATGATAGATAGATGATAGATAGATAGATAGACAGACAGACAGACAGATATGGAAGAGATAGATAGATAGATAGATAGATAGATAGATAGATAGATAGATAGATAGATAGATAGATAGATAGATAGATAGATAGATAGATGATAGACAGGCAGGCAGGCAGGCAGGCAGGCAGACAGACAGACAGATAAAATAGATAGATAGACAGACAGACAGACAGACAGACACAGATATGGAAGAGATAGATAGATGATAGACAGACAGACAGACAGATATGGAAGAGATAGATAGATGATAGATAGATAAGATAGATAGATAGACAGACAGACAGATATGGAAGAGATAGATAGATGATAGATAGATAAGATAGATAGATAGACAGACAGACAGATATGGAAGAGATAGATAGGATAGATGATAGACAGACAGACAGACAGACAGATTTCATTGCTGTTTAGGTTTTGGCCTCTTTTACAAAGAGATTTATCTGGAGCAAAGCAGAGTGGATTTATAACTTACGGCCACAATTGAGTCCAACATTTCTGTGGTTAAGTGAAACATTTGTTAAGTGAGTTTTGCCCTGTTTTTTTTTTTATGACTTTTCTCGCCACAGTTGTTAAGCCAATCGTTGCAGTTGTTAAGCTAGCAAGACGGCTGTTAAGCGACTCCGGCTTCCCCCGTTGATGTTGCTTGTCATAAAGTTTCAAAAAGGGATCACGTGACCTTGGGACACAGCAACGGTCATAAGTATGAGTCAAGTTCCCGAGCCTCTGAATTTTGACCCTGGGGACGCTTCAACCGTCGTAAGCGTGGAAAACGGCCAAAAAGGCACTTTTAACAAGCCCGTTGTAACTTTGAACGGTCGCTAAATGAACGTAAGCCGAGGATTTTACCTGCGCTTTCTAAATTTCTGCTTCAGGGGTCAAGAGTCCTCCCCGTTTATTTTATTTTATTTTATTTTATTTTTTCACTGTTGGGATTTGAATACCAAGTCTCACCTCCTGCTGAAAAATTTGGGCTCAGCCACAAAAAAGTATTAACTTGGGGACGAAAGCTTGGGTTTAGCAGCCATCAATTCGAATTATATGCCATTTGTTCTGGATTCTTCCCCCCCTCCCCCACCCGGCCTGCCTGCCTCCTGTATATTGGCATGAAGAGAAACCAACAGGTGTGTCTCTGCGTGTGTGCGTCTGTGTTTGTGTGCGTGTGCATTTAAAAAAACAACGCTTTTTTTTTAAAAAAAAAAATCAAAATAGAAAAGACGGCCTTTGCAAACTCCCAGTCTGGAAACCCAAACTTAGGATTCCCTTGGAGTGAAGCCTCAGATGCCGACAGCCGAGAAGCGTAGCTGATGGCTAAAAGCGTAGTAAGTCATCTGAATACAGGAAAGTCCTCGATGTACGACGTACGACGTACGAGCGCAAGGTTTCTGTTGATTGGTGGAACTTTTGTTAAATGAGTTTTGCCCCGTTCCACGACCCTCCTTGCCTCCGTTGTTAAGGGAGTCGCGGCAGTGGATAAGTTTGCAACACGGTTGTTAAATGAATCTGGCTTCCTCCATCGACTTGGCTGGTTAGGAAGTCGCCAAAGGGGATCACGGGACACCCCCCCCCCCTCATAAATATGAGTCAGTGGCCAAGCTGTCTGGATTTTTTAATATATATATACAGTTTTTATTAGTTTTTTTAATCACAAGTGCTTAAAATATTGTCAGCAACATATTGTCTGGGTTTCAATGCCTAGTTTACTAATCCGTATTAAGTTCCTTTCTCTCTGCCTCATTTTCCTAGCCAATGATAAAAAGTATCCCATGTTCTAAAATAAACTGAGCAAGCTAGAACTAAGGAGAAACTTCCTGACAGTGAGAACAATTAACCAGTGGAACTGCTTGCCTCCAGAAGTTGTGGGTGCTCCATCACTGGAGGCTTTTAAGAAGAAGAGACTGGATAGCCATTTATCAGAAATGGCATAGGCCTCCTGCGAGAGTCTAGATGACCTCCAAGGTCCCTTCCAACTCTCTTACTGTTAGTGACTTTGCTGTAGGCGTTTCCGTACATTATTTGGATGAGAAAAACCAGATTTGCTGAAACGTTCTGGATGGTTTTTGGTGTAACCAAGAAGTTTAGTCCTGTGCCCCTCTGAATGTGCGGGCTGACCAGATGACCTTGGCTAGTCTCTATCGGTTGACCTACCTCACAGGGTTGTTGTGATAAGAGGATGATGTTAGAAGGAATGGAACTATATATAAGAATGGAACCGTGTATATATATTATTTTGCTGGGGGGGCACCTGGGTGGAGAGAGACAATGCTGCGGAATGAATAATGGGTGGGGGACAGATAGCTTTCCCTGCCTCTCCTGTGCATGCTACTAGTCCTCAGTGAAGGATAAAGCTTTTCCTTGCTGCCAGGGGCTGTTGGGCTTCCGTTTTCTATAAGGGCCATCAAACCCATTTTCCAACGAGTGTCAACATTTTCTTAGCTAGCTGACAGGCTATCATAATGCCAGTTTGAGGTATTCAATGTATCTGGATTAAGAAACGATGTGTGTTTTTTTTCTCCAGGCGGGGTGAAAGGGCTTCTTTAACAAATGTGTATTCACAGGTCTTCCTCTAGTGTTCCCCTGCTGGGTGTTAAGCAAATAAAAAAATATCACTGAGTGTCTTTGAACCGAAGAGGTATTTGCCCTTTGTGTATGTGTACCTGTGTATACACTGGCATCAGCTTTCCAGCTTTGCAAAGTTAGAAATTGTTCGGTGTGGTGGTTAAGGTGCTGGCCTAGAAACCAGGAGAGTGTGAGTTCTAGTCCCACCTTAATCATGAAAGCCGGCTGGGTGACTTTGGGCCAATCACCAGGAGACTGTGAGTTCTAGTCCCGCCTTAGTCATGAAAGCCAGCTGGGTGACTTTGGGCCAATCACCAGGTGACTGTGAGTTCTAGTCCCGTCTTAGTCATGAAAGCCAGCTGGGTGACTTTGGGCCAATCACCAGGTGACTGTGAGTTCTAGTCCCGTCTTAGTCATGAAAGCCGGCTGGGTGACTTTGGGCCAATCACCAAGATATGGAGTTCTAGTCCCGTCTTAGTCATGAAAGCCGGCTGGGTAACTTTGGGCCAATCACCAGGCAACTATGAGTTCTAGTCCTGCCTTAGTCATGAAAGCCAGCTGGGTGACTTTGGGCCAATCACCAGGCGACTGTGAGTTCTAGTCCCGTCTTATGCATGAAAGCCGGCTGGGTGACTTTGAGCCAATCACCAGGAGACCGTGAGTTCTAGTCCTGTCTTAGTCATGAAAGCCACAGCTGGGTGACTTTGGTCCAATCACCAGGAATCAGTGAGTTCGAGTTCCACCTTAAGCATGAAAGCTGGCTGGGTGACCAGGTATCACCTGGAAGCTCTGAGTTCAAATCAGGATTCTATCTCAGTTTTGAAACATCGGCTTTCAACTGCCAAGGGGAGCTTATATGGATTGATTTGAAAGCAACTTGATCGGACTGCTGTGGAACTGAATTCGTAAACTGAATCTTTTGCTCAGCCCAGCTTGGTAGACAACCCATATCCTGACTAGCAAAATTGGGGACAAGGCGATTCTTGCCCTCTTCTAACCTTGACATTCCACCCAATTTCCCCATGACCGAAGGAGAACTTCCCAAGATCAACTTCTGGTTTTTTGTTTTTGTTTTTTTTTGCTTCAGTTTTGGAAATTCAGCAGTGGGACACCTAGATTGCCCCGTTTTTCAACCTCGTCAACTTTAGGAGGTGTGGCTTTCAGCTGGATGGACAAATGGACGAAGGGGTGGTTGGAAAGGTAGATGGATGGACGGGCAAACGGACAGACAGATGGGCAAGCCGATGGGCAGACAGACTGACCACTGATGGTCAGATAGAAGATGGTGGACAGACTGACAGATCAATAAGCAGTTGGACAGATGGCTGGACCGTCTTTCCCCTTTCTTTTTTGGAGATGTGTTTATGGCGTTGCCTTCATTTGGATAGTAAGGAGGAACCTGGAAGAACATCTAAACTTCGTTTGCTAGGAACAGCTTACCTGAATTACGGAGTTACGTTATAAAGCTAGTGGGATTATTTGTATTCCTGATTAGACCCCCAACCTGAAATCGGATGTAATTAGAGTTCCTTGAAAATATCTCTGGAAACTATTGAGGTAAACCATAGAGATAATATATGTAGCTCCAGCTATTAAAGAATCCCTGCTGGATTTTAATGCCTCCGTATTAATAATGCAGCCAACCTTCCTTTGGCTCAAGGCAATTTGAGTTTTTGGCTGGCTGCCATTGTCTACCAGCCCTTCAGGCTTTCCGTTGAAGATATACATATTTCTGAAACCTTCATGAACAAGCTCGGATTATGCCAGCTTCACTGGAGATGACTAGTGACTACCTATCTCATCTAAACCTAGGGGAGATTGATGCCATGTTGAAAAAAAATCTTGCCGAAGCACAGGAGAGGTAGGGCCCTTACTTTTGGGATGAGGCCGGCAAGGTGTGGTGTGTCTCAAGGGTTTGTCTATCACCCCAATTCAGCGCTTCCCAATCTCCTTGGAGTGAAATTCTGAAGGAAGATCTCAGCTGAGAATCCTGCCTTCCAAATTTCCACGCTGGAAGCATTGTTGTTTAGCTTTTTCACCCCTGCTAAAAGAGGCTTCTGGTTTTCTTCTCCGTTCCCTAACCTGCTTGGGGATTTCTTTCCAATTTTCGTCTGGTGGTATTTCGATCAAACTAGGCAGGAGGCACAGATGGTGGTGTACTTCTTCGTTATGCAAACTTTTTGTTGCTCTGAAGCTTCTTGGCAGCCAAAACTGGAAAGGCAGAGGGGTTTCTCTCTCTCTCTCTCTCTCTCTCTCTCTCTCTTTCTGTGCCTTTCTTGAGATCTTGAAAGAAGGAAAATCAGGAAGACGTGCCGACAACAGAATAAAAGATTGTACAATGGAAGATGGGGCACTCACAAATGCACCTTGGCCAACTCATTAAATAAATGCAAGCATTACTTTCCCATTGGTTATGAGCTCTCTCTCTCTCTCTCTTTCTCTCTCTCTCTCCTCCTCCTTCTTTGGAAGGCATTGCACAAGTAAATTATCTTTCACTTGAGCATAGCCGCGAGAAAATAGAGGGGCAATTTTCAGCAGGACCGTGTAATAAGACGACGGATTAAAAAAAAAAGAATAAAATGGAAGCAGGCAGAGGAATGCAGACTGATTCAGCTACAGAGGGGAAAGATCTGCCTTGGATGTGGGGATGTGGTTCAAGAAGACGGCTTTTGAGACTTGTGGTCAGGCCCAGCTCAAGAACAACACCGAACAATCCAGCCAAAGTTCAGGTCTTGCTCACATCCTGCAGACAGAATCTTGCCAGAGTAAACTTTCACTCATCTCACTTTAACGGATATACCTTGGGAGATTCTAGCGAGCGGCTCTCTTAAAACTCTTCCTCTGCTTCCAAACCTGCTCCGGATTGTGCTGTCTCTTGTTTCACCCTCCCTCCTTGGAATGTGATTCCCTTCTTCTTGCCTCTAGTCCATCATGCCTCCTCCCCCTTTTTGGGCGTACTCCATCACACTCATAGCATAAAGGATTCTGGATTTTTTTACTTGAGTAAACTCAGTATCCAGCCCGGAAGATGCAAATCTGGGCTTCTTTCCTCCAAAGTTTGAAACTTTCCACGGGGGATTTGTTGACGCTTGAATAGAGGTGGTAGCTGTAGGAGAAGGAATGGCAGGGCTGGAGGGCAGCATTAAAAGAGGGGTCAGCCTAGAATCCCTACATGCCCACAAGCGGACTAAGCCCACCCTCCCTTGAATTCCCTGGACTCTTATCTAGCTCTTAGCAGGTGCCGACCGTATTTTCCCCCAAAATAAGACTCAGCCGGAAAATAAGTCCTAGCATGATTTTTTCAGGATGCTCGTAATATAAGCCCCACCCCAAAAATAAGCCTCAGTTAAGATCGCCAGCCAGACGGACGCATTTACCATGTCTCCCCCAAAATAAAACCAGGTCTTATATTAATTTTTGCTCCAAAAGGCACATCAGGGCTTATTTTCCTGTGACGTCTTATTTTGGGGGGAAATACGGCACTAAATGCGTCCGTCCGGCTGACGAACTTAACTGGGGCTTATTTTTGGGGTGGGGGCTCATATTGCGAGCATCCTGAAAAATCATGCGAGGGCTTATTTCCCAGTTGGGTCTTATTTTCGGGGGAAACACGGTAGTACATCTGTTGCAACACACGACGGACGTATTGAATGATAAAACAATAAGATTAATGTATAATTAAATATAAACAAATAATATTATTGACACTATTTATTTGAATGAACGTAGATTGTTGTACCTGAAAAAATAATAATAAATGCTGTTGTTGTTGTTGTTAGTTGCGAAGTCGTGTCCGACCCATCGCGACCCCACGGACAACGTTCCTTCAGGCCTTCCTGTCCTCTACCATCTTCTGGAGTCCCTTGAAGCTCACGCCTACTGCTTCAGTGACTCCATCCAGCCACCTCCTTCTCTGTCGTCCCCTTCTTCTCTTGCCCTCCATCTTTCCCAGCATTAGGCTCTTCTCCAGTGAGGCTTATAAATAAATAAGCCCTAATGTGTCTTTTGGAGCAAAAATTAATATAAGACCCGGTCTTAGTTTTTGAGAAGATACGGTAGCAATAAATCAGTTGAATTGGACCTTCACGTGTGGAGCTGATCTTTCACATCTGGTCTCCAGTGAGTACAGGTGGCTGTCAGAATCCAATTATATTTTATTTCTAACTAATCTACTCTGGGAAAACCCAATTCTTACTCTCTTTGGGATTCTGTCATACTACAAAGGGGGGGGAGTAAACACGGGGGTTTATGGCTGGCATTCCTTCTATCATCTACGAATAAACATCCTCTGTGGATTCCCTCTCTGGAGTACTAACAATAACAATGCGGCCATCAGCCTTTGATCTCACTCCCTATGAAGCCTCCTATTACCGGCAGCAAGGAAAAAGGGGGGAAGATTGCAACGTTTGGGATCCGATGGATTTAACACCCAGCCATCTGCCAATTTGGATTGACCGGAAGGAATGTGGGGTGGGACTGCTTGGGAACGCTTTAAAACATTGAATGATCAGGGGGGTTCCCCAGATCCTGTCTAGCACACCTTCAGTCAGTTTTTCTTAATAAAGATTCCTGTTGGAAAACTTGTTCCAAGAGTTCTGTCTTCTTAAGATGTAAATTGAGGGGGGTCCTTACAGTGGCCATACCTGTTCACTTCAAAGGCTGCCCTTTGTTTGTTGGTACTTGGTATTCAAGTTGGGCTCAGCTCCACGTATCTATGGAGTGTTCTTGGCAACAACACAAAAGAAGTTGCCCTGTTCACCTTCTGAAGAATTACCCCCATCTCCCCGATTTTGGAGTCTAGCTTACAAATCAGCGATTACTTTTCGACCTTACTAATCGCCATTCAAGTTGAGGCCCTTGTACATAACGTCTTACACACTTTGTAATTCCTTAGTAGTCGTCGCTCGGCGCCAAATCTGGGCTTAAGGGTGATCAAAAGCATCCCAACAGAACTTCAAAAGTTCTCGGGTGCATCTAGCGGTGTGCGGGCGAGCATTACCGTGAACCAACACACAACAACACAAAGAATTTGCCCTGTTCATCTTCTGAAGGATTCCCCCCACCTCCCCAACTTTCTAGTCTAGCTTACAACTCGGTGATTCTGTCTCCCAAGTGGGCCTGATGGCTGCGTAGTTTGGCTTGTGAGCTCCGGCAAAAACCGATTGACCCTCGGAAGGCAAAAATGTAACCCGAAGTGCTCAAAATAACTTGAGATAAAAACCAGAGCATGGGGATCAGGCTGCTTAATGAAGGGCCCACGATGTTTTATTTATTTTACAACATTTCCTATCATCCAATTAGTCATGCCTTCTGGCTGTCGTTAAAGAATATCAATCTTTCAACGCTGGGTAAAACCGCTGCGGGTGGAAACTAATCACCTCATCGGAAAGAGGGAGAGTAGCGTTTTGGTACCCAGAAGTTGTGTGTGTGTCGACGGGGCTGGTTCTCCACATGGGAGAATGTGGGTTGTTTCTCTACACCCCGGAAGGTTGAAATGAGGTGCCTTCTCTTTTGCGCACCTTAATGAGATCTATCCAGGGCAGGTAGACTCGACTTACGACTAGAGTTTCCACTGCTAAGCAAGATGGATGTTACACGAGTCTCCCCTGATTCTATGACTTTTTTTTGCCGCAGCTTTTAGTGAATCACTGCAGCTATTAAGTGAATCACATGGTCTCTAAGCAAATCCAGCTTAATGGGCTTATTGGAAGCCTCCTGGAAAGGTCACAAGTGGCAACTGGATGTCCCTGGGACACCGCAGCCCTTCATAAACACGTACCGGTTGCGAAGTGTCCCAAGTTTTGATCGTGTGGCCGTTGCAGTGATTGGTAGTGGAAGGACTGGTTCTAAGTCAGTTTTTCAGTACTGTTGTATAATAGGATAGGAGGGGAGGGGAGGGGAGGGGAGGGGGGAGGGGAGGGGAGGGGAGGGGAGGAGAGGAGAGGAGAGGAGAGGAGAGGAGACAGAAACCCTGTACTATTTAAGACAAATGGTTGTCCAATCTCTTCTTAAAAACTTCCAGTGTTGGAGCATTCATAACTTCTGGAGGCAAGTCGTTCCACTGATTAATCGTTCTCATGATCAGGAAATTTCTCCTTAGTTCTAGGTTGCTTCTCTCCTTGATTCATTTCCATCTGTTGCTTCTTGTCCTGCCTTCAGGTGCTTTGGAGAATAGCTTGACCCCCCCTCTTCTTTGTGGCAGCACCTTAAATACTTTGAACGGTCACTAAACGATTGGTTATAAGCCGAGGATGACCTGTACTCTTTCATTGGCCTCATCAAAACTTTGATATCTCTGCAAATTCCATCTTGGACACGGAGGCCTGGACTTGGCCTTCAGAGATGAATGTCACCCGAGGAATGAGTTGGTGTCCCTCACATCTCCCTCAAGTGTGCTTTGCCGAGTCGGTGAGCATGCTTCAAATCTCCAGGCTCATGGAGACCAGCCAGCTTTTTGATCTTCCTTTATTTCCTGACCACTTTGCTGCATCTTCAAACATCACCCTTTGACTCCGGCTGGTTCAATTGACAAGAGGCTTCCTCTCCCTCCATTATTACAGAGTTCCGGGTCCCCGGCACCATTTTTTCAGCTCTGATTTGAGAGGGTAGTTTTTGATTAGACTTGTAAGCTGGCACCTTTGAGAGAAGGGAGATAAATAAATCACTGAGGCTAGAACAGACAGGATCAGATTTGTTTTGGAATTCATTCAGGCTTCAGCGTACAGCCCTGATGACATGAGAGTCAGCCGAGGCCGGCCCGGCGCTCTGCCTGCTCTGAATTAGGCTGAACCTGTTGGAAATGAAAGGTTCAGAGAGCAAAGATGAAATAAATTGAAAGAGTAGCGTGAAGCAAATGAGAATGGAAGGTTTACTAGTATGATCTCTGATAGGGAAGGGAAGACACGGAATGCATTAAGCATTATCAGCTGCCAGGATGTCCCTGTTTTCTCCATTTCTTCCACCAGATCCTCCTCCTCCTCCTCCTCCTCCTCCTCCTCCTCCTCCTCCTCCTCCTCCTCACCTTTCTTGATCTGAAGTTGATCTAAAACAATCCTTGGCATAGAATCAAAATCACGTGAAGTATTAGTACCGTTTTATAAAGCCTTAGTAAGGCCACACCTTGGAATCGTGCATCCAGTTTTGGTCACCACGTTACAAAAAAAGATGTTGAGACTTTGGAAAAAGTGCAGAGAAGAGCAACTAAGACGATTAAAGGCCTGGAGATTAAAACATATGAAGAACGGCTGCAGGACTTGGGTCTGGCTAGTCTAAAGAAAAGAAGAAATAGGGGTGACATGATAGCAGTGTTCCAGTATTTGAGGGGCTGCCACAAAGAAGAGGGGGTCAATCTATTTTCCAAAGCACCTGAGGGCAGGACAAGAAGCAACAGATGGAAACCCACCAAGGAGAGAGAAGCAATCTAGAACTAAGGAGAAATTTCCTGACGGCGAGAACAATTAACCAGAAGTTGTGGGTGCTCCATCATTGGAGGTTTTCAAGAAGAGACTGGACGGCCATTGGTCCAAAATGGGATAGGGTTTCCTGCTTGAGCAGGGGGTTGGACTAGAAGACCTCCAAGGTCCCATCCAACTCTGTTATTCTGTACTCTTGAATCTGACCCTCCCACCTCCTGCAGCTTCCTTTGAAGGCCAATTTTGGATCCGTGCATGATGACGACGACGATAGAAGTGGGACTCTGGGAACACTTTGCCAGAGTCTAAAGGAGAACCCACCCAAGTCTGACTCTTAGACCTCAGTTTGAACTCCATCTTCCCCAAAATTTGCTTCCCCCCCCCCCCCCCGTCCCCTTCCAGGCAGGTCAGCTTCCAAAGCGAATTCTTGGCAAATAGAATAAGAGGAAGCAGGAGAAGCAGGAGAAGCAGGGGCTGAAAAGTTAGGGGCCGGCCGCCCGTCTAATCCCATCCTTCAGCGCCCCTGTTTATTTATTTATTCTTAATTATCCCGTCCCTTCTGGGGTGGGTGGGTGGGTGGGTGAGTGGGAGTGAGGGAGGGAGAAGCAGGTGAGTGGAATGGGAGCCATTTCCGGAGATGTGAGCGAAGGCTGGGGGAAGACTTAAAAAAAGAAAACGGCAATCGTTCCTTCTTTATTTCCCCAGGGGTTTTTCTCTCTCAGAATTACCTTCATGCCATCCTGAGCTGAGAACGGCTCCAACTCCACTCCTCTGTCCCCCAGAGACCCCTTGTCTAACGGGCCTCGTAATTAGCATCACTAAGCGCTGGGTTTCCCTTCCCCCCTTTCTTTCCCTGGGTTGGGAAGAATAGGGAAGGACAGCAAAGGAGAGGAGAAACTGGTTCTCCCCTCCTTTCTTTTAAGCAACCAGTTTTTTGGGGGGAGACGTAGCACTGCTAGTTGTTAGATCTGTGTACAGATACCCTTTCTGTTTATTTACACGCACATGTGCGTACACACGGACGCACGTGCACGCACACAAACAGAGAGGCTAGATCTTGTGAGAAATGCATGCAGGCCAATATGCTATGACCAGATGATTCAACCAGTTTCTTAACAATGAATTTGAGAATTCCTTCCTTCCTTCCTTCCTTCCTTCCTTCCTTCCTTCCTTCCTTCCTTCCTTCCTTCCTTCCTTCCTTCCTTCCTTCCTTCCTTCCCTCCCTCCCTCCCTCCCTCTCTCTATCCATTCCTTCTTCCCTTCCCTTCCCTTCCCTTCCCTTCCCTTCCCTTCCCTTCCCATCCTTTCCTTTCCTTTCCTTTCCTTTCCTTTCCTTTCCTTTCCTTTCCTTTCCTTTCCTTTCCTTTCCTTTCCTTGCCTTGCCTTTCCTTGCCTTTCCTTGCCTTTCCTTTCCTTTCCTTTCCTTTCCTTTCTTCCCTTTCCTTTCCTTTTTCCTTTCCTTCCCTTCCCTTCCCTTCCTTTCCTTCCCTTTCCCTCCCCTTCCTCCTTCCTTTCCCCTCTCCCCTCTTCCCTCTTTCTCCTTTCCTCTTGGCAACCTTCAGTTGATGGAATAAGAAGTACATCCACCCTGCTGCACCATACTAGATGGACAGAGAGAAATGGTGGTAGGGGGTCCTTCAGAATTTGATCCTGATAATTTCCTGAAATGAGTAAAAGGAAAAAAAAAAAGTACTGGAGAGTTTGAAACTGATCAAATGATCCACTTTTTATTGATTCATTAAAGAAAGTGTAGAGTTTAATATCCTTGGGAGCAGATTAATTTCATAGTTAAGTAATCTCTCTCCCCCTCCCACCCTCTTTAGCATTAAGGAGGTGAGGGGGGGGGGTAAGTTCACGGTTGGAACTACATTTTACTAAGTAATTGTATGTGGCAGTTGCATTAAATTAGCCTCCTCCACAAACCGAATGGAGGTCGCTCTCCCCGTGAACCGTAGTTTCTGATGTGGCTTTCTCATTTCCAGGTGTCAAAAGAGCATTTTTTAAAATATTTTATTTTCCTTTCCGCCAATGGAAGAAAGTGGAGCAAGGGGTAAAAACGATGTTACAGGTAATTGAGCAAAAGACAGATGGACGAGAGGAAAACAGTGGGCTAAAAAATAAAAAATAATCACCGTACTGTTTTATGTTTCCGGTGATTTCTGATTCCACTGATTCCGCTCTGCTAAACTGATCTGACTCAGGCAATTCATAACTTGCAGCTTTGCTCGTAGGAAAGAAGAGAATAAGTTGGTTTCTCTGGCTATCTATTGAAATGATGATGATGATGATGATGATGATGATGATGATGATGATGATGAAATAATAATAATAATAATAATAATAATAATAACAACGATAACGATAACGATAATGATAATGATGATAATAATAAATAATAATAATAATAATAATAATAATAATAATAATAATAATAATAATAATAATAATAATAATAATAATAATAATAATAATAATAATAATAATAATAATAATAATAATAATAATAATAATAATAATAATAATAATTGGAAGGGACCTTGGAGGTCTTCTAGTCCAACCCCCTGCACAGGCAGGAAACCCTATACCATTTCAGACAAATGGTTGTCTAATCTCTTCTTAAAAACTTCCAGTGCTGGAGCATTCACAACTTCAGTAGGCAAGCAATTCCACTGATCAATTGTTCTCACTGTCAGGAAATTCTTCCTTAGTTCCAGGTTGCTTCTCTCCTTGATTAGTTTCCATCCGTTGCTTCTTCTCCTGCCTTCAGGTGCTTTGGACAATAGCTTGACTCCCTCTTCTTTGGGGCAGCCCCTGAGATATTGGAACACTGCTATATCCAGGACAAATTGAGAGAGAGAGAGAGAGCAGGGATGGGGCACTAAGAAGTCTTGGCACATGGGAAAGCCTTGGTAAGACCACACTTGGAATACTGCATTCAGTTTTGGTCACCATGATACAAAAAAGATGTTGAGACTCTGAAAAGAGTGCAGAGAAAAGCAACAAACATTATTAGGATGCTGGAGGTTAAAACATACGAAGACCAGTTGCAGGAATTGGGTATGTCTAGTTTAATGAAAAGAAGGACTAAGGGTGCCATGACAGCAGTGTTCCAGTATTTCAGGAGCTGCCACAAAGGAGAGGGTGGTCAATCTATTCCCCAAAGCACCAGAAGGCAGAATAAGAAGCAACGGATGGAAACTAATCAAAGAGAGAAGCAACTTAGAACTAAGGAGAAATTTCCTGACAGTGAGAACAATTAACCAATGGAACAGCTTGCCTCCAGAATTGTGGGTGCTCCAACACTGGAGGTTTTTAAAAAGAGATTGGACAACCATTTGTCTGAAATCGTATTGCTTGAGCTGGGGGTTGGAGTAGAAGACTCTGATGTTCTATGTTCTCTGCACTCTTTCCAGAGTCTCAACATCTTTTTTGTATCATGGTGACCAAAACTGGGTGCAGTATTCCAAGTGTGGCCTTACCAAGGCTTTCCCATGTGCCAACACTTCTCAGTGCCCCATCTCTCTCAACTTGTCCTGGGTATAATTCAGTGGATAGCCAGACAAGCCAACTTATTCCCCACCTTCACAAGTTGTCTCGTTCATATCCCACTTCATCACCACGATAGCACAACATTTGGGATGGGGAGAAAGTGGAAATGAAGTGCTTAGAACTCGCTGTGTGTTGCATTTCCCAAGCTGGCTAGTTTTTCTGAAGTTGTAGAAGAGAATCTTCTTGCTTGCAATGAAGGTTGAGTTGGCTTCTCCAAAATGAAGTCCATATTTGCTTGTCCGTTTCCTCAATCAACTACTAGATGTTTTAAACCAACCTGAGCATGATCATGTCTGTGGAGATTCTCACTCATCCAGATTTGTCCCGAAGGTGCTTTTTCCAAAAGGCAACTGGACTTTCTTGGGTTTTTTTCTTTGCAAACCTTCACTTCTCATCCAAGAAGCTTCTTCAGTTCTAACCGAATGGTGGGGAATTCAGGATTTTTCAGTTAGAACTGCAGAAGCTTCTTGGTTGAGAAGCAAAACATTTTCCGAGAAAAAAACCCAAGGAAGTCAAGTTGCCTTTTAGAAAAAGCACCTTTGCGACAATCCTCATCATGCTTTCAGAACTTCTCGTTTGTTTTTACGTTTCCAACTTCTCGCTTTAGATCCTGATCTTGCAACATCAACATTTTACTGTTGGCTTAATAAAAAAGAAAAAAAAAAGTCTTGATGTTTGCCTTAAATTCATCCAGGGAACCTTTTCGTCAACTAGGCACTAAAATGTTGCTAATTGCAGTTGGAGAAAATATATGCAGCTGAATCAGGTTGAAGGGAGGGCTTTTCACAGGCAGCCATTTCATTGCCCACTTAGGTAACATCTTCAGTTTTGTGATCTGAGGGAAGATACTTCCCTTCTCCGAATCACGGCGAGGAAGATGTTACCTAGGTGAGCAATGAAAGGTCTGTGAGTGGAAAAACTCAGCTCTGAGAATTTACAACTCAATTGCTTAATTGTCACTTGGCTCCCGAGAAGAGAGATTTCTGTTGATTGAAAAGAACTTCCAATCTTCCATTAACAGGCCTCCTTGCAGTTTAATGAGAGTTGAGCTTAACTATAGTTTTAGTTTAATCTTGGGAAGCTGCCCAGAATCGTGTTGGAGTGGGGTGGCCTAGAAATCCAGCAAGCAAATAACCCAATCACAAATCCCAATTTGAAATCAAGAGTCTGCCACATCATCTGGAGTGGCTTTAACGAGGATTTAGAAAATCAGCTTGACGGATTAATAACGTCTAGATTATTTGTTTCAAAATGAAAAAGGTCTTCTGCAATCACGACATAAGCCTAAGACTGAAAATCAGGCTTGTCAGATGCTATATTTTTTCTATCCTGCTCTATGGAGTAGAGAGTTGGTCTCTGACAGAAGGCCACCTGAAGAGACCAGAAGCATTTGAAATGTGGATTTACAGGCGGCTGTTACGTATAAGCTGGGTTGACAAGATCAGAAATGAGGAGGTTTTAAGCCGCCTGGGAAAGCCCAGGGAAATCATCAAAACAATTAAAAAACGAAAGTTAGAATATTTCGGACATGTGATGCGACACCCAGAAAAATACGGCATACTCCATTTAATCCTCAGGGAAAGATTGAAGGCAAACGAGGTCCAGGCAGAAGAAGAACATCATGGCTTCAAAATCTAAGGGACTGGTTTGGACAAAACTCAGCAGCACTTTTTCGTGCGGCTGCTGATAAAAACAGGATCGCCAACATGATCGCCAACGTCCGATAACGGATATGGCACAAGAAGAAGAAGAAGAAGATTATTTGTGACTTCGCCGTCATTGGCTCACCGTCTGGAGGAAGCAACCCTCGTACGCAAGGCTGACAAATGTCTCATTCAGAAACCGTTCGGTTGACTCTCCAAAGTGGATCATCAGATCCAATCAGATTTGCATCACAAATTATAGATTAGAGACATCTGAATTGGGGGTGAAGTTCTCTGGGCTTGTGGCTTGGTTTCCGAACGTTTCGTTCCGAACCTGAATTGGTTTGATTATCAAAGCCTTTTCTGGAAGGCGCCAAGAATTGTCCTAGATTTGATTAGATGACTCAATCAGGATCAAACAAGTTTTATCTATCCAGGGTGGCGGGGAGACCCATGAAAAAGTGATAGGTGCCCCATTGCTGGAGGCTTTTAAGAAGAGACTGGACAGCCAGTTGTCTGAAATAGTATAGAGTTTCCTGTCCAAGCAGGGGGTTGGACTAGAAGACCGCCAAGGTCCCTTCCAGCTCTGTTATTCCAAGATGCCACCTCCTGACGCATCCATGCTGCCATGTTCTCTTACAAGGTTCTGTCTGCAATGAGTGCCTGCATAATGCCTTCGATAAAACCAAAGAAACATTTGGGAACCGAGGAGATCGGGAATAGGAGGGGAATATTGTTATTGGAACAGTGAATTATTACAGAATATTTGAGTTTGGGGGAGGAGGGTTGGCAACTAAAACTGGACCGATTCACCCTTCTGGAAAATGCCAGGCTAAGCTAAATCAGTCTTTATCCCTCTTTTGTTTGCGGGATAGGACTGGGGTTGATTAGCCAGATGTTCCTACAACATCTTCCCCTCTTTGAGTTGTGTGACTTTTAGAGTGTGGAAACCAGTGAGGCTGAAGGCACCAGACTGAGAGAAAGGCATGAATAATATAACTCACAAGGTTGGGAAATCTGGATTGTCGTAAATCTGGATTCCTTACGAGGTGAAGATGGGCAGGTTTTTCTGGAGAGGGAAGATCTGGAGGGATAAATGGGAAAAGGAGGCCTTGGCACTACGTATTTCCTTCATGGAGGTTTCAGAACTGGGGCTAAAACTGGTCGAGGGAAATGGGAAGAATGGGACAATCCCTCCTTGAAGGGTCTATGGTGATTCTCAGTCAATCCAGGTCATGGTTGTCCCAAAGGTACTTTTTCAGAAGGCAATTGGACTTTCTTGTTTTTCTCTGAAGACGTTTCGCTTATTCTCCAAGAAGCTTCTTCAGCTCTATGATGGTCCTTCCATTCCATTCCAGCTCCAGTCAGATTCTTGAATGGGTATTTTTCTAAAAATAAATACACAAATAAATAAATCAAGGAGCATTTGTGAACCCATCTTGGATTCCTACACTGGAAGGGACCTTTGGAACCAACTAGACTTGTGTTTCTCAACCTCAGCAACTTGTGTGGACTTCAGCTCTTAGAACCCCCCATCCAGCGGGCTGGGTAACTGTCCTGAAAAGGTATGAAAAGTCTGAGGAGCATCTTCCCAAGAAGATGATGAGAAAATAAAAATAAGGTCCAACTTGAAGATGGGTGGAATTCTGGGAGTTAGTTGAAGTCCACCCAACTTCAAGTGGCCAGGGTTGAAAAACACTGTTCTAAATGGCTGGCCCATTCTTATGACGGTCTGGGTGGCATCTGCCCAGAGTCCATCCTGCATCAGGGATGGTGGTGGGACTCTTCTATCACAAGAATGGGCCAGCCATTTGCAACGGTGTTTCCCAACTTTGGCAACTTGAAGTTGGGTGGATTTCAGCTCCCAGAATTCTCCGAGTTAAAGTCCGCCCATCTTCAAACTGCTGAGGTCAGAAAGCTCTTGATTTAAGGGGTATATCTGATTTAATCAATGGCTCTTGCACCTTCTTGCTGATTGGATTTGGAGATTTGACTGAGTGGCCTTTGGACTGAACCTTGGAACTTTGACTTCTTCTGGGGCCGAATCGGGGACCTGAGATGAGTTGGTGTCATTGCAAAACTACGCGGTAGGAGCATCGGCGTGCACTTGTGTATCTGTGTAGTAGCGCAGATATCAGGACGGTGCCTGTTTTGCTCTCATTCTTCAGCTTACCTGGCCTTGCCAGCTCATTGGCATGCTGGTGACTTCACGGAGGTATCGGAATAAGTGGCGTTTATTAGTGCATGCTCTCCAAACCTGGATGAGTTGAAGTCTTCAGTAAGGAGCGTGTCTTCAGAGCATGCTTCATTTCCCCCTCGCATAAATTAACATGCATTTATCTTGCCTTAGCAAGCTATTAGCATTAATGTAAACAAATACGGTCTAGATTCCTTCAAGATTGCCACTTTAATCACCAAATAGATGCTAGTGAACAGATTTGGGATTGGGATGTGGTATCTTTTTTTTCTTTTTTTAAATGTTCTAATGGGTGAGTTTCTTTGATCCGGCATTTTGTTTCCTCTCCCGCACCTAACCACTCGTAAGTGGTGCAGCTGTCGGGCTTGAATCTCAATTAATTGAAAATTAGGTAGATAAAAGCCGAGATTCTTTCACTCAACGGGGAGTGAAAGCTTCTTCAAGCAACAGTTGAGAGGTGTTAATTTTAGGGTCCCTTATTTTTTTCCTTTCCCCTCTCAATTCACTCTGGAAGTGCCTGCAGCTTAAATCTCAAAGAGGGATATGAGGAACGGTGGTGATGTAGAAAAAAAAAGGGGTGGTTTATTTGCTCCTGGAGATGGATTGTGGTGGGCAACCAAGTGAAGTATGGATTTGGTTGACCGTGGTTGAAAAATAGAGGAATGGGTTAATCAGCTGGGATGTTTTTTCCAGGTCCTTCTGCAATTGGATCCATTATGGTACCATCAAGTTGGTGTCAACTCTTGGTGACCACATAAATACAGTGTCTCCATGGTGGATCTGTTCCTAACCTGGACACTTCCAACAGTGCAGACATCAACAATGTAAACTGAATTTATCCACTTGCTGGTGGTTCTCTTTTTACAGAGAGATGGATCTTCTCACAAGGTGTCCAAAGTAGGATAACTTGAGCCTGATCCTTTGTGCCATGGAGTGAAAACTCTGGGTTGATTCCTTCGAAGAACCAACAGCTTTTTTCTTGGCGGTCCACGGTATTCTCTGGGCTCTTCTCCAACACCAATCTTCAAAAGCGTCAACACTCTTCCTATTCTGCTTCTCCAATTTTTGCTTCTATAGAGTGTCATAGGAGATGCCATGGCCGGCACTAATTTGATCTTTGTAGATGTAGACAAATCCCAGCATCTGAAAATCTTTTCCAATCCTTTATATTTTGGAACTCATTTACTGAGAGCGTTGGGAGATGGTTTTGCTAGAGAGAATGGCTGTCAAGCTCGAAGAAACTTCAAGCTGCTTTGGCTGTTTCTGGTTCTTGGTTTGCCTACAGACCGAGGTGCGGAGCTGTTAAGCCTGAGAGCCAAGGTCATGCAAACTTGTTTATTAAGAGAGGAAAACTTTCTGTCATAATAATTGTCTGAAGCTTAACTGGGCAATGTGACTTGCATTGTCTGGGGGAGGAAGGGAGTTTCTGTACTTTTAATATACTGATTTGGCACCAATTTAGCCAGAGCTGGTTTCCTATTCATCAGTGCCAATATGCTGAGCTCAATAAAGTTTTGCATTAGAGGTTGGAATGTTTCAGCTGTGCTTACTTTGTTGGGATCATCAGTCGGAAGCTTGACACTGGCATTATGTGCTCTCTGTCAACTCGGCAACAAACCTGGCTGAAGCCAAGAATGGGGGGAGGAATGGAGAGTTTTTCTGCTAGTTTAAACAATTCCCTGTCCCGTGGGAACCAAGGTCATTCCTGTTTGTTAGATTGGGGGCTGAGTTTTATGTTAGAAAGCCCGCCAAACTGTTCTATTGGGAAACGTAGTTGATTGCATAGTTTCTGGGGAGGGAGGTTAACATTGTAATAATGTAACTTTTGGGAGGGAACTTTAGTCTTGGTTTCACTTTGGATCGCGCCGATACTTTGTAGCCAATAAACACGTTCTTCGAGGAAAAGCCTCGGAGTTCTGCTTTAATGGGTCTCATCTATTGGAACCATGACACTCCCATTGTAGGAGAAGATCAGGCTGAGTGAGTGGGTGAGGTCAAATGCATCATAAGTTTGGAATCACTACACCCTCATAAGAGACCTACGTCCAGTCCCCCCCCTTGCATTCTGTTGACTCTTATCTGGTGCCAATTCACCTTATAATAATAATAATAATAACAATAAAGTTGGAAGAGACCTTGGAGGTCATCTAGTCCAACCTACTGCTCAGGCAGGAAACCCTATACAATTTCAGACAAATGGCTGTCCAATCTCTTCTTAAAAACTTCCAGTGTTGGAGCATTCACCGCTTCTGGAGGCAGGTTGTTCCACTGGTTAATTGTTCTAACTGTCAGGAAGTTTCTCCTTAGTTCTAGGTTGCTTCTCTCCTTGGTTAGTTTCCATCCGTTGCTTCTTGTCCTGCCTTCCGACGCTTTGGAGAATAGCTTGACTCCCTCTTCTTTGGAGCAGCCCCTGAGATATTGGAATGCTGCTATCATGTCACCCCTAGTCCTTCTTTTCATTAGACTAGACATACCCAATTCCAGCAACCGTTCCTTGTATGTTTTAGCCTCCAGTCCCCTAATCATCTTTGTTGCTCTTCTCTGCATTCTCTCTAGAGTCTCAACATCTTTTTTACACCGTGGTGACCAAAACTGGATGCAGTATTCCAAGTGTGGCCTTACCAAGGCATTGTAAAGTGGTATTAATACTTCACGTGATCTTGATCCGTTAGTAGGTCAGATTCTTGTCCATTAGTAGATCAGATTCTTGTAAACAGGTAGCATGAAATAAACTCATCGTGTTTTTTTGAACGCCATCCCGGTTCCCGATTTCTTGCGCCTAACACCTAACTATCCTGCGCGTTGGGAAATGTAGCTTTCCCACGTTACTTTAAAAGCATTGGGAGTTGGGGGATTTGGTGGAGTCGAGAGTGGACTGATTGCATCTCTGAAAGTACAGCACAGTCCAAGAAGGTCTGACATGCTAAGCTAATTCTCCATCCCGTTTTCGCCGGACTTTTGTAGGAATAAAAAAAAAACATGATAGGCGCCGCGTATTTTATTTTGTGGTGGTGCCACTCTTCAAAACCTGCATTCCTCCGCAAGATGAGCAGTTACATTTTAAAGGCACTTTAAAATGAAATACGCTCCCATCTTTCAACGAAAGGCGACGGGAGCAGCTCCCTTTGATTTTCCAAATGGATCGGCAGAAAAAGGCCATTCTCCATCCTTAGATTGATCTGAAGGCATCTGGTTTGATTTGCTAGTCTAACTCAAATGGTCTTTTTTTTTCTTTCTTTTTCTTTTTTGAGACTCGAAGGAAGATTTCATTTGGAGGTGTAAACACATTGCTTTCTGGATCAATTTCCTCCACCGAATCCTTTGCGCAGTCAGTCTTCTGCTCGTTGAGTAGCGATTCCTGCTTATTTAGGTCATGCGTGATCTGCTGAATGTACACCAACCTACCGTAATGTGTTTTCTGACTATTTTCTGACTTTCGTGAGAAAGTTCTAGGGATGGCAGGTTTTCTCTCTGCCCCATAAACCTCACCTTTGGTACATTGCTAAATTTCAGCTTCTCGCCCTTTTTTGTGTGTGTTTAATCTCCGTAATGTTAACTTGTTTTATAACTTTAATTTTTTTTTTATTGCTGGATCAATGCATCTGTCAACATGGATTTTTGCTGGAATGCAACTTCTTCTTCTTCTTTTTTTTTGCCGGAACACAGAGGACGTAGGAAAAATGTTTATTTTTACAATCATAATGAAGTGATCCCCGCTGATTTTGCTTGCTGTGACAGATAGATGTACCCAATTTGGCAGAGCCTTGCTGTGCCGTCCTTAACAAGGTATCTGGATTAAACGGCACCTCCATGAGAGACGTTAACCCCATTGCAATCTTAGTGGCCAAAGAAATAACCAACAGAGCGTGGTGAATAGAATAGAATAGAATAGAATAGAATAGAATAGAATAGAATAGAATAGAATAACAGAAAGAATAGACAAGACTAGACTAGGATAGGATAGGATAGAATAACAGAAACAATAGACTAGAATAGAAATAGAATAGAATAGAATAGAATAGAATAGAATAGAATAGAATAGAATAGAATAGAATAGAATAGAATTACAGCAGAATAGGATAGGATAGGATAGGATAGGATAGGATTAGAGCAGAATAGAATAGGTTAGGATAGGATAGGATAGAATTAGAGCAGAATAGAATAGAATAGAATAGAATAGAATAGAATAGAATAGAATTAGGAATAGAATAGAATATTACACAATGTTACACAATGACAATAAAGATATTCTATTCTATTCTATTCCTATTCTATTCTGTTCTGTTCTGTTCTGTTCTATTCCATTCCAATACAATTTACTCGAATTCACATTTTCCCCTCTTTACTCCTTATTTTAAATCTCCCAGTTTGCTTCTCCCATGCTCTCTCCCTCTCTCCTTTCCCCCCCCCCAACCCCCTCCTCCCCAGTTATTTATCCATGATTTCTATAGGCTGCTTTTAAATTATTGCAATTTTTCATCTTGATAGAAAAAGATGGCCTTTTTTGAGTGGGGGGGGAGAGGGGAGGAGGGGCGGGGTTCATAATGCCTCTGTTTTTTATCATTACAACTAAAATGAATTGAGGGAACAAGGCTCATTTTTTTAAAGAAAATGACTGCCCATGGTTTCACGGAGCAGCCAGAAAATTACAAATATGTGTGGAAAGAAATCTATCTCTGTCTTTCTGTCTTTCTGTCTGTCTCTCTGTCTGTCATTCCTTTCTGTGTTGGTATGTGTGTGTACAGTCCTTGACTTACAGCCACAATGGAGCCCAAACATTCTGTGGCTAAACGAGGCAGTTGTTAAATACTACTACTACTACTACTACTACTACTACTACTACTACTACTACTACTACTAAAGTTGGGAGGGATCTTGGAGGTCATCTAGTCCAACCCCCTGCTCAGGCACGAAACCTTATACCATTTCAGACAAATGGCTGTCCAGTCTCTTCTTAAAAACTTCCAGTGTTGGAGCACCCACAATTTCTGGAGGCAGGCCGTTCCACTGGTTAATTGTGAGTTTTGCCCAATTCTACGATCTTCCTTGCCACAGTTGTTAAGTGAATCACTGCAGTTGTTAAGTTAGTAACACGGTTGTTAAGTGAATCTGGCTTCCCCATTGACTTTGCTTGTCAGAAGGTCGCAAAAAGGGATCACGTGACCCCCGGGGATACCGCAACCGTCATAAATATGAGTCAGTGTCTAAATTTTGATCCCGTGAACACGGGGATGCTGCGACGGTCATAAGTGTGAAAAATAGCCATAAGTCACTTTTTTCAGTGCTGTTGTAATTGCGGTCACTAAACGAACGGTTATAAGTCGAGGACTGTATCTGTATATACAGATATTTGGGCCACGAATCTACCTGGGATCCAGATGACCGATATTAGCAGATAGTGGATGGTTTAAAAATCTGGAGGTGACTTTTTTTTGCGTGCAAAAATGTACAGTACTTGTTTTGAAGCATCAGAATTGTTGTGTGTGTCAGTTGTGGGCAAATTGCTGCCAAGTTGTTCATTTTTTTTCTCCATCCCAGCCCTCTTGTTTGGCCGTGTGCATTCTGCAAGCTGCAGCTGGTGCAGCTGGACACCATGATTTTGCGATGCTGAAACTCACGGGCCTTGTAAAATGTGGAACGGTCGCACTTGCGTGTCTCTGCCCAGATTTAGGAGGAGAGGAAAATATATATATATATAATAAGCGAGCTGCGAGCTGCAAAATGCTGAGTTGGCTTAGCAGCGATCCCATGGAGTTTGAAGGAAAACGGGAGTGGGTGTCTGTTGTTGGGGGAAAGGGGACCACATCTTGATGCTTTCTCAATTTGCAATATGAGGCGGTCTCTCACCTTGGGGGGTTTCTTGCAGACGTTTCATTACCCAACTAGGGAATATTGTCAGTGCTGCTGCTGCTGAGCACTGATGGTGTTACCTAGTGGTGTAATGAAACATCTGCAAGAAAATCTCAAAGCTCAGAAATCACCAAGAATCCCACAGTTCTCCTCCTCCTCCTCCTCCTCCTCCTCCTCCTCCTCCTCTCCTGCAAACCTCACTCCCTGCTAGCACTGGTGATGTTACCTAGTTTGGAACATGAGATGTCTGCAAGAAAACAACCAAGCTCAGAGAGCACCATTGACCCCACAGTTGTCTTCCTCCCCCTCTCCTTCTCCTCTTCCTCCTCCTTAAACCACACTTCCTTGTAGCACTGCAGAACATCCAGTTTCATTCCGTACAGCATTAACCTTGCGAACTCTCAAGCTTCCTCCTTCCGTTATATATTCAAGATGGACAGTATTTAATATTTATTTGTCATGTATACGTAGGGGTGTGGGTCTATACATATGTTGTATGTTGTATGTAGTATGTCATGCATGTGTTCACTTTGAGAGCGGGCAACTAAATTTCATTTTTGATGTGTGCCATTGTGCCCACAGTAAAAAAAAAAAAGAGACAATAAAGGTTATCTTAGTTTGATAATGAAATATCTGCAAGAAAACCACCAAGCTCAGAGAGCACCAAGGACCCCACAGTCCTCCTCTTCCTCCCCTCTCCACAACCCCCACATTCTCTTCTAGCACTGATGATGTTCCCTAGTTGGGTCATGAAACATCTGCAAGAAAACCACCAAGCTCAGAGAGCACCAAGGACCCCACAGTCCTCCTCCTCCTCCTCCCCTCTCCACAAACCCCACTCCCTTCTAGCACTGATGATGTTCCCTAGTTGGGTCATGAAACATCTGCAAGAAAACCACCAAGCTCAGAGAGCACCAAGGACCCCACCTCCTCCTCCTCGTCTCCTCCTCCCCTCCTCCTCCTCCTCCTCCTCCTCCTCCTCTCTGCATACCTCACTCCCTGCTGGCACTGATGATGTTACCTAGTTTGGGACATGCGACATCTGCAAGAAAACAACCCTTCTCAAAGAGCATCAAGGACCCCTCAACACCGTTTGTACAAAAAAAAATAAGTCTCCTGAATCTTAGAAACGTAGCTCCTTGCAATGTATCGCTGGGGTTTGGACAGGAGCTCGCCAATATTGGCCCACTCAAAATGGGGAGTGTCTCCCCAATAATATAAAGCAAGGGGTTTATCAAAGATGATTCCATCTAGGAGAGGCTAACAGGTGCACTGCTCCCCTTCTCCCCGCTCGCTTGTTCTGCTGGCTGCAGTGTCCTGCCTCTTTTTTTTTCTCCCCCTCCCAGCCCTTCTGATATAGTGTTGGGATTAATTTACAATTCCCAACACTGCAAATGGGTCTGTTAATTTATAGAGCATTTATAGGTTGAACTATTAATGCTCAGTATTTATGTAGCACTTAGACTGGGTGCAGAATGCATTTACAAGTCTTATTTCCTTAATCTTTCAACAGCTCTTTGCTTCAGCAAACCCGGGGTAAAAAAAATTATGGCTTGCTCGGTCTTGCAGGTTGACTTGTTGGGAGGAAACGCATGGATGCTCTCTCTTCATGGATTTTGGTTCTTAGCATTAGCTAGCAGGGCCCCTTGTCGTTTGGGAATTGTATCCAGGCCATTACAAGGGGGAAGTTTATGCTGGGTAGGTCTTCTCTGGATGTCACAACCTGTTTTCCTTGTTACCTTCTGGGAGGAGGGGGGCTCCGTGGTATCCGAAGCAGAACATCCAGATTCAGTCACAGTTTTGTTCCTTAGACCATCAACCTTGTGAACACTCAAGCTTCCTCTTTCTGCTACGTTTTCAAGACGGACAGTGATTAATATTTATATGTATTGATATGTAAGGGGTGTAGGTATATACATATGTCGTGTATAGCGTATTTATAGATGTGTTAGGTATGTCTACACTTTTGAGAGCAAGCAACAGAATTTCATTTTTAACGTGTGCCAGGATGCAAAGCTTATCTCATCTCATCTCATCCCATCCCATTCCATTCTTCCATCCCCTATTCTATTCTATTCTATTCTATTCTATTCTATTCTATTCTATTCTATTCTATTCTATTCTATTCTATTCTGTTCTGTTCTATTCTATTCTATTCTATTCTATTCTACTCTACTCTACTCTACTCTACTACTCTACTCTACTCTACTCTACTCTACTCTACTCTACTCTACTCTACTCTTCCTTTCTATTCTATTCTATTCTATTCTATTCTATTCTATTCTATTCTATTCTATTCTACTCTATTCTATTCTATTCTATTCTACTCTACTCTACTCTACTCTACTCTACTCTACTCTACTCTACTCTTCATCCTTTCTATTCTATTCTATTCTATTCTATTCTATTCTATTCTATTCTATTCTATTCTATTCTATTCTATTCTATTCTATATTTCTATTCTATTCTATTCTATTCTATTCTATCCTATCCTATCCTATCCTATCCTATCCTATCCTATCCTATCCTATTCTATTCTATTCTATTCTATTCTACTCTACTCTACTCTACTCTACTCTACTCTACTCTACTCTACTCTACTCTACTCTATATTTTTTCTATTCTATTTCTATTCTATTCTATATTTTTTCCATTCTATTTCTATTCTATTCTATATTTTTTCTATTCTATTTCTATTCTATTCTATATTTTTTCTATTCTATTTCTATTCTATTCTATTCTATATTTTTTCTATTCTATTCTATTCTATATTTTTTCTATTCTATTTCTATTCTATTCTATTCTATTCTATTCTATTCTATTCTATTCTATTCTATTCTATTCTATTCTATTCTATTCTATTCTATTCTATTCTATTCTATTCTATTCTATATTTTTTCTATTCTATTTCTATTGTATTGTATTGTATTGTATTGTATTGTATTGTATTGTATTGTATTCTATTCTATTCTATTCTATTCTATTCTATTCTATATTCTAGTCCAACCTTAAGGGTGAAATATTGGCTGGAAAACCAGGGAAGCCAACTCACTTGTCTTTGGCTGGAAAATATCCCCTTGGAATCCACGCAAGGCCTTTGCAATGCAAGGCCAATATAGGTAGTCCTTGACTTATGACCACAATCGAGCCCAAAATTTATGTCGCTAAGCGAGACAGTTATTAAGTGAGTTTTGCCCCATTTCCCGACCTTTATTGCCACAGTTGTTACGGGAATCCCTGCAGTTGTTAAGTTAGTAACCTAGTTGTTAAGAAGTGAATCTGGCTTCCTCCCTGACTATGCTTGTCAGAAAGACACAAAAGGGGAACGGCAACCGTCATAGATACGAGTCGGTGGCCAAGCGTCCCAATTTTGATCACGTGACACCGGGGAGGCTGCAGCGGACGTAAGTATGAAAAGCAACCACATATCACCGATTTCCGTGCCGTTGCAACTTTGAACGTTCGCTAAGCGAACTGTGGTACGTCAAGGGCAACCTGTGCTTCTTTCATCTCCATCCTCCTGAAGCTAAAACGTTCTCCAGATCTTTGTAGAAGCTTTTCAGGCTGAGCCTCCTTTGGTTCGCCCGAGAGATGTAGGCTGTTGTGCAAATTTCAGAGCCATCGTTGCTCCCCGCAGCGTGACGGATGGCAGTGGGCATTTTCTTTGATGCGGCTCCCATCACAAACCCTTCTTCAAAGCCATCCTGAAGGCAGCGTTACTCTACCCAGTGGTGGCAAGGATGTGATCCTGCCTGCGTCTTTCCGTGCCGACGAGTCCTGGAGGAATCGTAAACAGCTTCGAATAACAACTAGCAAATTCTCCAGGTGCTTTTTAGCTACGTGCCAGCAACGGAGGAGAGACCCTAGATCAAATGCTGAGTTTTCAGATGTTTATACGACGCGCCTGAACAACAACAACAAAAAAATAAGTAAGAGAAGAGAAACTGCCATTTCCCAGAAGGATTTGCTTTGTGCAAAGGGGGAGAGCTGAGCAATGCCAGGAAGAAAAAAAAAAAGTCTTCTTGGTGACGAAGTGCGATGTTTGTACCCTACAGAAGTCTTTATTTTTATTTTTTTAATGGCATTTATTTATTTATTTTGCACACTCTTCCTGACCCAAGTCCTTTTGCAGCGAGGAGGCAATGCTTCCCGTGATCTTCCATCGTGCTGGAAGTTATGGGTGATGGGAACAGAAGAGTCCATTGTCCGCAAAGCGGTGCTAACAACTTTTAAGAGGTGCGGGCTTCAGCTCCCAGAATCCTCCAGCCAGGCCTTGCATTCTGGGAGCTGAAGTCCTCACCTCTCAAAGTTGATAAGATTGAGAAACATTGCTGTGTACACAATGGGCTTCTGTTCCCGTCATTTTTGCAATGAGAGAAACCCTGCTCTAAAGGGTACAGTGAAGGGAGAATGCTGAAATATTGAAACCAGATCTGGCTTGAAGGCCAGGAGAAGACTCTTGCTATGGTCCAGCATCTAGTTTCCATGGAGATCCAGTAGACTAAGCAGGTGGCAATTTTAAGAATACCTGCTTACTCATGTTTTCCATGATTCAGTGACCTATGATTCTAGAGGCGAGGCAAAATGAGAAGGTGGTCCTTTTTGTTATTTCTTTCCCTTGCTCTCCAAAGCCCCTGAAGGCAGAACAAGGAGCAATGGATGGGAACTAATCCAGGAGAGAAGCAACCTAGAACTAAGGAGAAATTTCTTGACAGTGAGGACAATTAACTGGTGGAACGACTTGCTCTAGAAGTTGTGAATGCTCCAACACTGGAAGTTTTTAAGAAGAGACTGGACAACCGTTTGTCTGAAATGGTATGGGGTCTCCTGCTTGAGCAGGAGGTTGGACTAGAAGACCTCCAAGGTCCCTTCCAACTCTGCTATATTCTATTCTATTCTATTCTATTCTATTCTATTCTATTCTATTCTATTCTATTCTATTCCATTCCATTCCATTCCATTCCATTCCATTCCATTCCATTCCATTCTATTCTATTCTATTCTATTCTATTCTATTCTATTCTATTCTATTCTATTCTATTCTATTCTATTCTATTCTACTCTACTCTATCTCTACTCTACTCTTCCTTCTATCTATCTATTCTTCTATCTATTCTATTCTATTCTATTCTATTCCATTCCTTCCTTCCATTCCATTCCATTCCATTCCATTTCCATTCCATTCCATTCCATTCCATTCTATTCTATTCTATTCTATTCTATCTATTCTATTCTAATTCCTATTCTATCTATTCTATTCTATCTATTCTATTCTATTCTATTCTATTCTACTTCTACCTACTCTATCCTTTTCTATTCATTCTATTCTATTCTATTCTATTCTATTCTATTCCATTCCATTCCATTCCATTCCATTCATTCCATTCCATTCCATTCCTTCCATTCTATCCATCTATTCTATTCTATTCTATTCTATTCTATTCTATTATTCTATTCTATTCTATTCTATTCTATTCTATTCTATTCTACTCTATTCCTTCCATTCCATTCCATTCTTTGTTATTCCATTCTTTGTTATTCTATTCTATTCTATTCTATTCTATTCTATTCTATGTCTATTCTATTCTATTCTATTCTATTCTATTCTATTCTATTCTATTCTATTCCATTCCATTCCATTCCATTCCATTCCATTCTATTCTATTTTCTATTCTATTTTCTATTCTTCTATTCTATTCTATTCTATTCTATTCTATTCTATTCTATTCTATTCTATTCTATTCTATTCTATTCTATTCCATTCTATTCCATTCCATTCCATTCCATTCCATTCCATTCCATTCCATTCCATTCCATTCTATTCTATTCTATTCTGAACACTGGAGGCTTTTAGGAAGGGACTGGACAACCACGTCTAAAATGGTATAGGGTCTCCTGCCTGTGCAGGAGGTTGGACTAGCAGACCTCCAAGGTCCCTTCCAACTCTTGTCATTCTGTTATTCTTCTGCGCTTCCTCAGTTAAGCCAAGATGCTTTCTGCCTTCATTGTATTAGCTCCAGGAGACCTGGGAAAAGGGGGTGTTAAGAACGGGTGGCTACTGTCCGGCATCCAATTCAGAGCAAGCTTAGAATTTGGCAGTTGATCAGGGTCCCATCTTTCCCTCCCCTAAAAGGATGTGTAATCCATGCAACCCAAGAGTAATTCTCAAGGCTGCTATTGGAGGCAGTCTACCCCTGCTGGAATTAGCTTCTTTGGAAGCTAATTTAAGTCTCAGATGGGTTTTTGGTGTGGCTGAGCGGAAGTAACTCTCTTCCCCACCCTCTGGGGTCAGAACCACAAAGATTGCAGAGCAGGACAAGTCTGCTTGAATGGGTTCCCCCCCCCCGCCCCCGCCCCAGCCTCATGCAACTAAGAAAGCTAGTTCTGGAGTCGTGAGAATCTGGTGCTTTTTCCTTTAAGAACAAAAGCCAGCAAAGCTGATTAATTGAGGTTGCTAATTGAGAAGGAGAGAGAGAACTCTCTCCCCCCCCTTAACTCCCTACACCCCCCCCCCTTGCAAGTTGTTAAGCAGAGCCCCAGCTGGGAGATCCAGAGGCTGGAAAAGTTTTTTTTTTCTCTCTCTCTCTCTCTTTTTTAGCATCCCCGTTGCTAATCGTGCAGGTTCCTGCTGCTATATAAATTTTTAGCTGCTTCTCCTCGAGACAGTATCTGTATTTGTAATTCATATCAGGGCCTGGGTTTGCTGCAAAACCGAGTAGTCTGATGAACTATGATTGTTCAGTTTTGGGATAGCAGGCCGGAAAAGAAAGTTTTCCTTCGTTGGAAAGAGAAAAATGGCGGATGGTTCTTTCAGGGCCCACCAATGCTTCCCCCCCACACACACTTTATAAAGGAAGGGAGATGACAAACTGGGCTCCGAATTAAATTTGTAATTATTGTGGATTCCAACCACGGTAACCGTAACAAAGTTGGAAGGGACCTTGGAGGTCATCTAGTCCAACCCCCTGGATTCTTTCAGGGCCCACCAATGCTTCCCACCCCCCATTTTATAAAGGAAGGGAGATGACAAACTGGGCTCCGAATTAAATTTGTAATTATGGTGGATTCCAACCGCCGTAAACCGTAACAGAGTTGGAAGGGACCTTGGAGGTCATCTAGTCCAACCCCCTGGATCTTTTGTTTTGTTTGTAATTATGGTGGATTCCAACCACCATAACCATAACAGAGTTGGAAGGGATCGTGGAGGTCATCTAGTCCAACCCCCTGGATCTTTCAGGGCCCACCAATGTTTTCCCCCACACTTTATAAAGGAAGGGAGATGGCAAACTGGGCTTCGAATTAAATTTGTAATTATGGTGGATTCCAACCACCGTGACCGTAACAGAGTTGGAAGGGACCTTGGAGGTCATCTAGTCCAACCCCCTGGATCTTTTGTTTTGTTTGTAATTATGGTGGATTCCAACCACCATAACCATAACAGAGTTGGAAGGGATCGTGGAGGTCATCTAGTCCAACCCCCTGGATTCTTTCAGGGGCCACCAATGTTTCCCCCTCCCCCACTTTATAAAGGAAGGGAGATGACAAACTGGGCTTCCAATTAAATTTGTAATTATGGTGGATTCCAACCACCGTAAACCGTAACAGAGTTGGAAGGGACCTTGGAGGTCATCTAGTCCACCCCCCTGGATCTTTCATTTTGTTTTTGTTTTCCTTCAGCCCGGATTGAAGTTAGGGACATACACCCGTATTCAAACTTCAGAGTCGGTGGAGAGAGGAGGGCGGGGCCACAGACCGAAGTGGGCAGGGCCAAGGCAACCCCGCCCCTCCCATGTGCTTTCTTTTGTGTGGGGTGCTGGGTGCTGTCTGAGCCGTGTTGAATTTGCTGGATTTGTTGGTCACTTGATTCCCCTTTTGCGACCTTCTGACGATTCGCCAGATTTGCTTAACCGCCGTGTTACCAGCTGAACAACTGCAGTGATTCACTTTAACAACTGTGGCAAAGAAAGGTTGTAAAACGGGGATGGTGGTGTTAAAACTCATTTCCCAACTGTCTCGCATAGCGACAGAAATTTGGGGTCCCATTGCGGTCGTCCCTGCATTCGAACGTCGCAGCAAACTGGAGAGTTGCTCAAACAGGCGCGAGGTCACGGGCCTGTAACGAAACGACAAAGCCGCACGAAACAACAAGGTTCAGACTGTCTTCTCGCGTAAAGGCGCCTTCCTCAGTCTCCCGATTAGCTGTGTGTTAGCGGCGTCTCAAAGACTTGTAAGGTCTTATCGCTCGGAGTTGAAAGAGAGCAGTTCAGTCTGACACTGAGAGATTTAAAAAAAACAACAACAACCCACCACCTCTAGATCTGGAGAAAGACCCCCCTCCCCTAAACACAAGTGTTTAAAATGTTGGACTCTCTAGGTGGGGTGAGAGAGAGAGAGGAAAAAAATTACTTTCCCACTTTGATCTAACGGCTCAGTTGTTGCAACAGATATTTTAATGATCCTGCAGGGAATCCGTAATTCTGCAAAGGGTTTTCTCGCCGAGGCTGTCTACCTGGAGCATGCTAATGTGGGAGGTTAGTGCAGGCCGAGTTGTCAGAAACGGATTTTGACTGGCGCAATTTGATTCGCCCGAGAAGCCGTTGCCGTTGAAAGAAATGGACCAGAAAGAGCCCAAAGCTCCGTTAGAGGAAGCTTGTTCCAGGAAACATTTTTCCCCCCAAACAATTTTAAGTGAAAACCTTCATAGGTGTTGCTCTTTCGCAGGTGTTTAATGCTCTATTGATGCTCCGTGTGTGTGTGTATGGCGTTGCTGAACCTGGAGGAACCCCTATAACAGTGATGGCGAACCTTTTAGAGACCGAGTGCCCAAACCGCAACCCAAAACCCACTTATTTATCGCAAAGTGCCAGGGCCACATCAGCATAGTGGTGCCCTCAGGGGCTGTGTGTGCGGGGGTATGGCCCACTGGATGGGCATGGCTGCGGTGCTCGCGGCAGACTGAGTGGGCACGGCTGGGGTGGGCGTGGCCACCTTGATGTTGCTCGTGAGGGGGATGCCTGTGGGGGCTGGACAGGATTGGGGGAGATCCAGGGGGTCTCTGATGGGTGGGGCGGTGGGCAGGAGGCTCACCCTGCGGGGTGAGGCAGGGGATAGGGTGGGGATGCCATTGCTGCAGGGCAAGGTGAGGCAGGGGCAGCTGCTGCCTGACACCATCAGCCCCCGCACACAGAAGCCAGCGAGCACATGGGGGCACGCTCTACCACCTCTACTCGAGCTTGCTAGCCAGCTGGGTGGGGTTGCTGCTCCGGGCGCCAGCAGTAGCCTAATGGACCTGCGTGAGCTGGCGGCGGCAGGTGTGCCCACAGAGAGGGCTCTGAGTGCCGCCTCTGGCACGCGTGCCACCACAGCCCTATAAAGTCCCCAGGGATCTTTCTCTGGGCTACTTAGCAGAATAACAGAGTGGGAAGAGACCTTGGAGGTCATCTAGCCCAACCCGCTGCTCTAAGCAGGGGACCCTCTACTATTTCAACCAAATGGTTGTCCCGTCTCTTCTTTAAAAGCTCCAGTTTTGAACAGGGCAAAAGTAACACATGCCTTTCCCAGATCATTTTCATAGAATCCTAGGGCTGGAAGGAACCTTTGAGGTCTTCTAGCCCAACCCACAGGAGTCCTTATACCAACCGCAAACAAATGGCTGTCCAACCTTTTGTCGAAAACCTCAAGCGATGGAGCAGCCACTACTTCTGAAGGCAAGCTGTTCCATTGATCAATTGTTCTCGCTGGCAGGAAATTCCTCCTTAGTTCCAGGTTGCTTCTCTCCTTGATTAGTTTCCATCTATTGCTTCTTCTCCTACCCTCAGGTGCTTTGGGGAATAAGTCAATCCTTTCTTCTTTCTGGCAGTCCTTCAAGTATTGGAAGATGCTATTGGGTCTTACCTAAGCCTTCTCTTCGTTGGGCTAAACATACTTAATCCCTTTAGCCCTTCATTGTATGGCTTAGCCTCCAGAGCCCCAATCATCTTTGTTGATCTCCCCTGCATTCTTTTTAGGGTCTCAGCATGTTATTTGTATCGTGATGTCCAGCACTGGACACAATAGTCCACGTGTAGCTTCACTAGTGCAATTTAGAGGGGTCCTATCACTTCCAGTGACTATGATGCTATCCCTCTGTTGACGTAGCCTACGGCTGTGTTGGCCTTTTTTGGCTCTTGCAGCACCCTGCTGGCTCATGCTTAAGCGGTGGTCAATCAGGACACCCTGATCCCTCTCACAGGTACTTTTCCAGAGGAGTGGATCCGAGCCAGGTGTTTGTAGAGTACCCAGAACTAGTTTGGAGCTGTTCTACAACCCAGGGATCCCATCCTTGCTTGAACTAAGTACAGGTGAAAATAGATTGGATAACCATTTGTCTGAAATGGTATAGGGTTTCCCGCCTAAGCAGGGGATTGGACTAGAAGACCTCCAAGGTCCCTTCCAGTTCTGTTCTGTTCTATTCTATTCTATTCTATTCTATTCTATTCTATTCTATTCTATTCTATTCTATTCTATTCTATTCTATTCTATTCTATTCTATTCTATTCTATTCTATTCTATTCTATTCTATTCTATTCTATTCTAATTTTCTTTATTCTATTCTATTCTAATTTTCTTTATTCTGTTCTATTCTATTCTATTCTATTCTATTCTATTCTATTCTATTCTATTCTATTCTATTCTATTCTATTCTATTCTATTCTATTCTATTCTATTCTATTCTATTCTAATTTTCTTTATTCTATTCTATTCTATTCTATTCTATTCTATTCTATTCTATTCTATTCTATTCTATTCTATTCTATTCTATTCTATTCTATTCTATTCTAATTTTCTTTATTCAGTTCTGTTCTATTCTATTCTATTCTATTTTCTTTATTCTACTCTACTCTACTCTACTCTACTCTACTCTACTCTACTCTACTCTACTCTACTCTACTCTACTCTACTCTACTCTACTCTACTCTATTCTATTCTATATTTTCTCCATTCCATTCCATTCCATTCCATTCCATTCCATTCCATTCTATTCTATTCTATTCTATTCTATTCTATTCTATTCTATTCTATTCTATTCTATTCTATTCTATTCTATTCTATTCTATTCTATTCTATTCTATTCTATTCTATTCCTATTCCTATTCCTATTCCTATTCCTATTCCTATTATGTACAGCGTGCGAGCACCATCTCTCTTGCCTTCTTGCTAGATCAGTGGGCTCTCTGCCAAAACGAAGGGCCAGCTTCTGCTCAACCCACCTAATTTGCAGTATTTTCTCCGGTGCAATGGATTCGTACTAACATTGCAATAAAATAAGGAAAGTTGACGTTAGGAAGACGGCTTTTTGTCTCTTTCATGTCTTGCTTTTTTAAAAAAAAATATAATCTCGTGATTTCTAATGTTATGCAACAGCTGCTCTCCTCTGAGGAGACAAATGGCCCAGCCTTCAGAGTGGCTGTTGGCCAATTTAAAATGATCTATATTTTGAAAAACCACTTTACCTGTCAGTGGTTTGGGAAGAAAACTAGTCTTCTAAAAAAGGCTCTGCAGATCAATCGCCGATGCTGTGACACTGATTTAGGAGGATCAGCCTGCTTCCTTTCTGCTACAGGCCAGGTGCCAGCATGGAGGAGAAGGAAGCAGTTGGTTGAAAATAGGATTGGTGACTTGAGAGACAGAGGGCCAAATTGCAACCCCCAAACTTCTAACAATTATTCCCCCTGGTCCTTCAAACTTCTGACAGGTCCTTCAGGTTCTATCAGTTGTCTCCCAGTCCTTCAGACTTTCATCAGTTGTCCCCTGGTCCTTCAGACGTCCATCAATTGTTCCCTGGTCCTTCAGACTTCCATCAGTTGGTCCCTAGTCCTTCAGACTTCCATCAGTTGTTTCCTAGTCCTTCAGACTTCCATCAGTTGTCTCCTGATCCTTCAGACGTCCATCAATTGTTCCCTAGTTCTTCAGACTTCCATCATTTGTCTCCTGGTCCTTCAGACTTCCATCAGTTGCCTCCTGGTCCTTCAGACTTCCATCAGTTGTTCCCTGGTGCTTCAGACTTCCATCAGGTGTTCCCTAGTTCTTCAGACTTCCATCAGTTGTCTCCTGGTCCTTCAGACTTCCATCAGTTGTTCCTTGGTCCTTCAGACTTTCATCAGTTGTCTCCTGGTCCTTCAGACTTCCATCAGTTGTTCCCTAGTTCTTCAGACTTCCATCAGTTTTTCCCTGGTCCTTCAGACTTCCATCAGTTGTTCCCTAGTCCTTCAGACTTCCATCAGTTGTTCCCTAGTCCTTCAGACTTCCATCAGTTGTTCCCTAGTCCTTCAGACTTCCATCAGTTGTTCCCTGGTCCTTCAGACTTGCATTAGTTGTTCCTCCGGTCCTTCAGACTTCCATCAATTGTCTCCTAGTTATTACCATATTTGTAGTCCTATTCGTCAAGTTTCATCTATGTTGGTTCTGTACAATTTTTTTTGAGGTCCTTTTTACCATCTTTTATTTTGTTTATTTAAAACCAGGGTATATTTTTGGAAAAGATAACATCAATATGTGGATAGAGACTTGCTGAAGTTACACCATTAATGCTCAATATAGCATTAATAAAAGATAGAGCTTGCCAAGACAAGTGCATCGAGTTCTTCTTAGGATATAAAAACAGACATATAAATGTTTCAGCTTAGTGCCAAAATCTCCACTTTATCATTATTTATAAATATTAAAGGGGGGGAAAAAGGCACTTCTAAAAATAGCGCAGAAAAGTATTCAATTTCTGACTTCCTTCTTTGCACGTCAGCCGATTTACAGCATTTGTTGACATAAACGTTAAAAACTCCAAATAATATGTGAAGTTGGAAGGAAAAATGCCTAATTAAAGGCAATTTTGCTGTTTCTACTTTAAGCTTCAGAAGGGTTGCATGACTCTTCATAAGCCTAGATAGCTTTGGCTACTCTTTTCTGTCACCAGCTTTGGAGGTGGGTCTACTGTTCCTGATAGAATACATGCTTCATAGGCACAAGGAATGGAATAGAATAGAATAGAATAGAATGGAATGGAATGGAATGGAATGGAATAGAATAGAATAGAATAGAATAGAATAGAATAGAATAGAATAGAATAGAATAGATGGAGTGGAGTGGAGTGGAGTGGAGTGGAGTGGAGTGGAGTGGAGTAGAGTAGAGTAGAGTAGAGTAGAGTAGAGGATGGGACGGGACGGGACGGGACGGGACGGAACGGAACAGAACGGAACAGAATAGAATAGAATAGAATAGAGGATGGGATGGGATGGGATGAATGGAATGGAATGGAATAGAATAGAATAGAATAGAAGAGAAGAGAAGAGAAGAGAAGAGAAAAGAGAAGAGAAGAGAAGAGAAGAGAAGAGAAGAGGAGAGGAGAGGAGAAGAGAATATAGGATGGGATGGAATGAATAGAATGGGATGGGATGGGATGGGATGGGATGGAATGGAATGGAATGGAATGGAATGGAATAGAATAGAATAGAATAGAATAGAATAGAATAGAATAGAATAGAATAGAATAGAATAGAATAGAATAGAATAGAATAGAGCTGGAAGGGGCCTTGGAGGTCTTCTAGTCCAACCTCCTACTCAAGCAAGAGACCCTATACCATTCCAATAGGTTTTACAGATGTTCACAGATCTTTCCTGAGGCTCATGGAGACTCCTGGAGAAGGCTCTGGTATGCTTGTAGTAATGAGAAAGCAAGCAGAATTTGCATTTAGAACACAGAGCATAGAATAATCGGGTTAGAAGGGACCTCAAGGAGGAGACCCTATACATTTCAGACAAATGGTTGTCCAATGTCTTCTTAAAGACCTCCAGTGATGGAGCATTCACAACTTCTGGAGGCAGGTTGTTCCACTGGTTAATTGTTCTAACTGTCAGGAAGTTTCTCCTTAGTTCTAGGTTGCTTCTCTCCTGGATTAGTTCCCATCCGTTGCTTCTTGTCCTGCTTTCAGGGGCTTTGGAGAATAGCTTGACTCCCTCTTCTTTGGGGCAGCCCCTTCAAATATTGGAACACTGCTATCATGTCACCCCTCATCCTTCTCTTCATTAAACTAGACATTCTCAGTTGCTGCAACTCTTCTTCAATAAGAACATTTTTAACAAGGAGTTAGAGACACTCCTTTAATAAAAAGAATAAAATTAGGGTTTGATGCAGCAGTGGGATTCAGCCAGTTCGCACCACTTCGGCAGAACCAGTAGCTCTTTTTTTGTTGCCCGGGCCCAGAATGGACTTCCAGAAGCGGTATCCACGCAGAGAACCGGTTGTTCACCTATTTGAATCCCGCCACTGGTTTGATGTCTACTGGACAAGAAGGTGCCAGACACAATCTGGAGAATTTTTACAAGCATAAAATAATTTCCAGGATTTCTGCAAAAAAGGCTTAGGTTGCAGCATCTGCTTTAATCTGCTTTTGGCCTTTTTTTATTTCCCCAAATGGAGAGTTTAAATGTTTGGAAAGAAACCTGCTCGGTCTTCTCTTCCTATAGTCTGTGCAGATAAGATACAATATCTGTGTCTGGCTCACTCCAATTAAAAAGACAGATGGTCAGACACAACCCTAACACACTTTGTTTCCTCACTGTTTTTTTTCTCCCCTCCCTGGTTCCCTGTGGTCGTTCTGTTGACCGCTCTCACCTCAGAAAACATGTACCCGTTTTTCAAAGATTTTGACAAAATCTTCAGATTTCCTTCTCCCAGCTCACCCCTTAATGGATCATCCAGTCCTTGTTGCTCATTGTTTCCTCCCTCTTAAAAAAGAGAACAGAGTTAATTACAATCAATCAATCAATCAATCAATCAATCAATCAATCAATCAATCAGAATAGAGCTGGAAGGGACCTTGGAGGTCTTCTAGTCCAACCCCCTGCTCAAGCAGGAGACCCTATACCATTTCAGACAAATAGTTGTCCAATCTCTTCTTTAAAACCTCCAGTGATGAAGCACCCACAACTTCTGGAGGCAAGCTGTCCTCGCTGTCAGGAAATTTCTCCATAGTTCTAGGTTGCTTCTCTCCTTGATTGGTTTCCATCTGTTGCTTCTTGTCCTGCCCTCAGGTGCTTTGGAGAATAACGTGACCCCCTCTTCTTTGTGGCAGCCCCTCAATTATTGGAACACTGCTATCATGTCCCCCCTAGTCCTTCTTTTCTCCAGACTGGCCATACCCAGTTCCTGCAACCATTCTTCATATGTTTTTGTCTCCAGGCCTTTCATCATCTCAAGTTGCTGCTCTTTGCACTTTTTCCAAAGTTTCAACATCTTTTTTGTAATGTGGTGACCAAAACTGGATGCAGTATTCCAGGTGTGATCTTACTAAGGCTTTTGATTCTATGCCTCTGTTTATACAACCCTGGCTGCCAGCGTGCCTGGCTGAGGAATTCTGGGAGTTGAAGTCCACAAGTCATAAAAGGGCCAAGTTTGAAGACCCCTGGACTAGGAATACAGATAGGCATTTTTCCAAAAAAAATGTACAATGCTTGTTTGCAACACAAACTCTCAGTCAGACCCAGCAGCACCAACAACCTGCCATCAGCTTTTTCTGGGGGAAACAAATTTCTAAGATCTACCAACCCCAATCCAGACAGAACTCTAAATTGAAGGAAAGTTGCCGTTAAATACGTTTTTGTGTCTGGAACGCCCGTCTTTTCTAGCTCAAGTGCAAAACAACTCTTTGAAAATGCTGACTTTTGGGCTGTTTGGATAAGCAGCTGTCAGCTCCCCACCGCTTAAAATTCAGCACACAGCGTTTCCTTCTCTCCGTTTGGAGAAGAAATCCAGGCTGTTGTACCCAATCGCCTTTGCGCTGCCTCTGTGTGTTTGGAGACACATAAACACACACACTAACACAGAGATACACCCAGCACTGTTCCTCCTATATATCTGTTGCTAAGTTAACTAAAGCCTACTTTTATATTTACAAGCTGGCTGAAAGAGCTGTGGCATTCTGAATAAAGGAATGGAATGAATTTTTATGGGTAAAAAAATCTCCTTTTGCACACAATCCTCAGCCCCTAAGGAAGAATCTGACTAAATGTTCAATTCAAGTGATTCAAAAGTGGGAAAACTCTCTCTCTCTCTCTCTCTCTCTCTCTCTCTCTCTCTCTCTCTTTCTCTTTCTCTCTCTCTGTCTTTCTCTTTCTCTCTCTCTCTCTCTCTCTCTCTCTCTCTCTCTCTTTCTTTCTCTCTCTTTCTCTCATTCTCTCATTCTCTCTTTCTCTCTCTCTTTCTCTCTCTCTCTCTTTCCATCTTCTTTATTCCCCCCTCTTATTAGTATTATTATGATAATTTATCATTATTCTGTTGCTTTGCATCACTGAGAGCTTCTGCTCTGGAGACAACTTCCTTGTGTGTCTAATCACACTTGGCCAATTAAAGTATTCAGTTCGATTCCATTCATCCCATCTCTTTTGAAATCTGAACAGAGAAGCTGAGGCATTCCAAGCAGCAGCCAGGGATTGATGAAGATGGTGCCGTGATTAATAAGCCAAGCCAGCTGAATGGTTAAATGTGTGGGATTATCCCCTCTTTTTCCCCGTTCCTTACCTTCAGAGCCCTGGGTCTGCTGAACGGTGTTTTTGACAAGGAGAAAGGAGAAAAAATGGGCGTAAAGATGAATGAAGGACACAATCCGAACTGTAGAATTCAGGTCACAAACGCACGCACACACACACACAGTGGAAGTGTCGTCCTTGCTTTCCACAAATTTGGATGCCGGTGTTTTGATTTTGCTGGTCTGCCGCATTCAGGATTTCCTGGCTAGTTCCCCCTTATTACAAGTAACTCTTGACTTACGGCCATCATTGAGCCTGGCGTTACGTTTGAGAGTCAAGACAGACCAGGTGACCACCATTTCGTGGCCTTTTTCGCTGGGGTTCTTAAATGAATGCCGTGGTGGTTAAACAAACAAACCCATTCCTTTGTCACTCTGCATGGTGAGATTAATTAATGCTAATTAATAAGTTTGAATGGGTGTTTTTTCCCCGGGAAAACAGGAAAAATGGCTGAAAACCAGCCAACATTCCTCGAAGTCAATGGTGCTCCATCCATGGAAGGAGAGGTTGGACAGCCATTTGTCTGGAATGGCATAGGGTTTCCTGCGTGAGCAGGGGGTTCGACTAGAAGACCTCCAAGGTCCCTTTCAGTTCTGTTATTCTGTTATTTTAAGCAGAAATATCCTAATTGATAGGATGGTTTGGAACATCTCAGGGGGTTGGACTAGAAGACCTCCAAGGTCCCTTTCAATTCTGTTATTCTGTTATTTTAAGCAGAAATATCCTAATTGATAGGATGGTTTGGAACATCTCAGGGGGTTGGACTAGAAGACCTCCAAGGTCCCTTTCAGTTCTGTTATTCTGTTATTTTAAGCAGAAATATCCTAATTGATAGGATGGTTTGGAACATCTCAGGGGGTTGGACTAGAAGACCTCCAAGGTCCCTTCCATCCCAATTATTCTATGTTCTAAATGCAAACTCTGCTTGTTTTCTTATCACCACCACAAAGCATACTGTGAGCCTTCTCCACGAGTCTCGGGAAAGATCTGTGAATTTCTATAAAGCCTATTGAAATGGTACTGGCTCTCCTGCTTGAGCAGGGGGTTCGACTAGAAGACCTCCAAGGTCCCTTCCATCCCAATTATTCTACGTTCTAAATGCAAACTCTGCTTGTTTTCTCATCAACACAAGCCACACCACAAAGCACACTGAGTGTAAGGTTCCGAAAGAAAGATGCATTTCAAGGGATTCCGAGGCATTGTTTACCTAGAAAACGCTTTATTTTTGCAACATAGCTTCAGTACTTATAAAGTGAAGCCAAAAACTAAACCCTCCTACTTCTTCCCACAGTGTCTAAGCGTATTCCCCTCCCTCATGTAGCAAGTCATTAATCACATTCCCCAATTAGTTTAAAGTGTGAGCTTTTCCCTCCCGCCATATCTTTATCTTCTCACATTTCATCCTTTGAAGACGCTCTGTTGAAATATTGTTATGGCTAAATAGTTCTCAGCACATTCTTTCACTCCCTCCCCCCCCCTACTATCTAATAGTGGCTCTTAAAGTAATACACAGGTTAAATAGTGAATGTCTGCATCCATATATAATGTCAAGCATAACATTCGATGTTAGCAGCCTTGACACTGAGAGCCTTCCCCATGGAGTCTCGGGAAAGATCTATGAATTTCTATAAAACCTATTGAAATGTTACTGGCTCTCCTGCCTGAGCAGGGGGTTCGACTAGAAGACCTCCAAGGTCCCTTCCAACTCTCTTCTTATACGGATACTGTTACTGTCTGTAGAAGCAGGCATGGCCACCAAGCTTCTTTGAGTCATGACCCTTGACGTAAGTCAACATTCTGAGCCCCAAGTTATGTCCTTCGCTCTCCTCCCTCCCTCCCTCCCCCCCCCGATTTACTTTTCTTGCCCGTGGCCAAAAACCTGTTCTCTTTTTTTCTCCCTCCTGGCTGAAGCTAAGTTGCAATTTTCTGCAGACAAGGGTTGGTGTGTACGTGTGGCGTGCCAAGAATCCATCAGCTGGTCTTTCTGCAGTTATGTTGGCCTTTAATTATGCATGCCTTTAAAACACAGTCGTAAAGGCACCACAAAGGGATGCTATAAACTCAACTGGTGGCACAGAGAAGTGACATAAAAACGGGGAAGGCTGGGCTTGTTTTCCCCCCCCCCCCAAACCCCTGTGTCTTTTCTGAAATGCAGATTTTTCTTCTCCCCTGCCCCTCCCTGAATTGTATAACTGGAATCCTGCTTTATTTGTGGAAGGCATATAAATTCCCCTTCCCTTCCCAAATGTCTGGAGGACTGCAAAGCATCCATTGCTCTTTGCCGAATTTCTAGATGTAACAGAATAACAAGAGTTGGAAGGGACCTTGGGGGTCTTCTACTCCAGGGGTCCCCAAACCCCAGGCCGTGACCCAGTACCGGGCTGTGACCTATTCAAAATCGGGCAGCACAAGAGGCTGGCCAGAGCATTTGTGCATGTGCACCCAGCTCGATTTGCATGAGCGGCAGGCTGGCAGGCATTGCACGTGTGCACGCTGGCCCACCACTCATGCAAATTGAGCTGTGCACGTGCGCATCGGCCCATCATTCACGTGGCCCAGTTCCCCTCTCTCCCTCCCTTCCACCAGTCGGGTCACCAAGCCAGAAATACTGGAGACTGCTGTTCTAGTCTACGGCTATGGGACTTGGGTTTGGCTAGTCTAAAGAAAAGAAGAAATAGGGGAGACATGATAGCGGTGTTCCAGTATCTGAGGGGCTGCCACAAAGAAGAGGGGGTCACATTATTCTCCAAAGCACCAGAGGGAAGGACGAGAAACAATGGTTGGAAACTGATCAAAGAGAGAAGCAACCTGGAATTAAGGAGAAACTTCCTGACAGTGAGGACAATTAACTAGTGGAACAGCTTGTCTCCAGAAATCGTGGGCGCTCCATCACTGGAGGTTTTTAAGAAGAGACTGGACATTCATCTGTCTGAGATGGTATAGGTTCTCCTGCTTGAGCAGGGGGCTGGACTAGAAGACCTCCAAGGTCCCTTCCAGCTCTATTCTAATCCAGCCAGACCCTATACCATTTCAAACAAATGATTTTCCAATCTCTTCTTAAGGTTATAAGTTGTGGACCGTCTGTATGTGGTGTTCTAGGAGCATGGAGTTAGTAGACCCGGTGCTAAGTGGTGGTGTGGATGGGCAAGGGTCCACTGGATGTCCTCTTCATTTAACGAAAGAGATTCTCACAGTGGCCTACAGTGTAGAATCGGAATTCTTCTGCTCCCTGTTTACCATCCATCCAAATAACATCTCTGCGTGCTCCACCTTTTCGTTGATGTTTAATATGGATCCTGTAGGATAGGAGGTCCTCAACCTTTTGGGCACCAGGGACCGGTTCCGTGGAGAGAGGTTTTTCCGCGGACTGGAGGGTGTGTGGTTTTGTGTGCTGCCTGCATTCCGTGGATGGGGCTTTGGTTGTTTGTGCAGACCGGTTGCTGGGGACCCCTGCTGTAGGAAGCAACCTGAAGACTTTGGAACAAGCCTAGTTCTTCACCTCCAGGTGTTCCTTGACTTAACAACAATTCATTTAGTGATCCTTCAAAGATAGAATGGCACTGAGAAAAGTGACTGTGACCGTTTTTTCACACTTACAACCGTTATAGCATCCCCACGATCACGTGATCAAAGCTTGTATATTTATAACAGTTGCCGTGTCCTGAGGTCACGGGATCCCCTTTTGGGACCTTCTGTCTAGCAAAATCAATGGGGGAAAAGCCAGATTCACTTAACAACCATGCTACTAACTTAACAACTGCAATGATTCACTTAACAACTGTGGCAAGGAGGTGGTAAAATGGGGCAGAGCTCGCTTAAGAAGTGTCTCAAGTGGCAACTTAAATTGTGGTCGTAAGTTGAAGACTACCTGTATTAGTAAGGGGGAATGGCAGGAGGGTGTTTAGATCTTGGACTGTGATTCCCATCATCCTCTACCCTTGTTGGCTGGGGCTTAGGGGAATTGGCATTCCAAGCACAAACATCTACCACGCACTGAGAGTCTGGGAATTAATCTAATTAGCTCTGCAGTAATTGGAAACGATTTCAGAGACCGATCTTTTACTAGTCTGATGAGGTAGAGATATGAATCTGTTATAGGTTGGCTGGGCTTAACTGGGTTATGGGATTATTCTGGGTTTTTAGAATCCACTGAGCCATAGAATAAACCCTAACATGTTGAGTCGCTACAAGATGCTAAGCCGCAACAAACTGATCCAGCTTGGCACGTCGCAACACTGCAATTCCTTTCCCTACCTTGGCTAATCCCGCTTTGTGAACCCAGCAAAAAGAAGGCATGGGCTGAAGGAGCTGGGACAGACCTTCTCTAGAAGGTGGCTGGCTGGCTTCTCTTGACCTTTTGAGCTTCTGAGGCTTTAGAGTCTAATCTCTCTCTTTCCTTTTTGTAGTGTCCGAAAGCCGAGGGGTTCTGGAAAGCGTTCAAAAATTCTCCTTGCTGCCAACGTACCTGCCAGTGAGTTACCACCTTCGCAACGCGGAGGTCTCGTTCTTCCTCAAAGAAGCCAACCAAGACATCATGAGGAACTCTAGCCTTCAGTCCCGGGTGGAGTCGTTCCTCATCTATAAAGCCAAGAGGCCGCCCACCTTAAATGCAACCTACGGGCCTTTTTCAATTGAGCAAGTGGTACCCCAGGACCTGCTGTCTTCTTCGAACCCGTTCAGATCCTCCGTCCCCAGGATATCGTTCAACTGGAAGCTGAAGGCCTACATCTTGAACCACAAGGTTTATCCAAGCAGACCCAAAGTCCAGATCCTCTTCTACGTCGTCGGGAGAGATTGGGATGAGTACAGCAGCTCGGAGCAGTTACCTTGTTTGAGAGTCTTTGCTTTTCGGGAGACGAGAGAAGTCCGGGCCACCTGCAGGCTGGCAGAAAGTCTGGGATTTTGCATGGCCGAGCTAGACCTACTCCCCAGCTGGTTTAACCCTCCCACCATGCTGGCTGGCCGGAAGAAGTTTCTGAACCAGTCGGAAGGGAGTCAAGTGGAATTATACTACGCCATTCAAGACGAGGAAGGGGATTGTACCAAGGAGGACTTGAGGAAGAACAACGGAATCAGACCTGCACTCAACGACATTGATGAATCGGGGCCACCCCTGCAAAGGATTGGAAGTGTTTTTCTCTACCAGGCCCAGGGTAGCCCTCCCTTAAGTGAACTCTGGCTGGACGGCAACGTTGTCCTTCAGTACATACCAAAGACGCTGAAGCAAGGAGAAGTACTGACGTTCACGGTGTCCACAGCTAAAAACTCAACCGAGGACCAATTCACATTGAGGTAAAGCAACATCATCTTTCAGATAATAGAGTAGACTGGAGAACCGTTTGTCCAGAATTGTATAAGGTCTCCTGCCTTGAGCTAGGGTAGGATTCTATGATTCTATGATTCTGTGATTGAATCTATGATTCTATGATTCTGTGATTGAATCTATGATTCTATGATTCTGTGATTGAATCTATGATTCTATGATTCTATGATTCTGTGATTGAATCTATGATTCTATGATTCTGTGATTGAATCTATGATTCTAGGATTCTATGATTCTGTGATTGAATCTATGATTCTAGGATTCTGTGATTGAATCTATGATTCTAGGATTCTATGATTCTGTGATTGAATCTATGATTCTATGATTCTGTGATTGAATCTATGATTCTAGGATTCTGTGATTCTGTGATTGAATCTATGATTCTAGGATTCTGTGATTGAGTCTATGATTCTATGACTGATTCCATGATCATTCTCCAAGGTGGTATAAAGTCTCCTGCCTTGAAGTGCAGAGGGTTAGACTAGAAGACCTCAAAGGTCCCTATGATATTATGATTCTACAATTCTACGATTGATGCTATGATAATTACTTCTCATTCCCGCACATATTTTTTTTTTGCAGATCTCCTCTGCAAATGTTAGAAATACTTTGTGCTTCTGGTTTTGATTCGGTGTGTTTTGCAAAATGTCTGTTTGGTCAAGGGGATAGTATGGTGGCATCTCTTTGGTGTGTAACACAACATTGTACATAATGGCCACCATGCCTTTTGGTCTAGATTTGGATTGGACTGGATCATCAATTTGCAATATTTAGATACTGGCATGAGGAACATTCTAATCTCTTGGTATTTGAGCTGGTATATATTTAGGATGAATAGAATAGAATAGGAGCTGGAAGGGACCTTGGAGGTCTTCTAGTCCAGCCCCCCACTCAAGCAGGAGAACCTATACCATGAAGTCCATAACTTGGTGTTAGGGTTTGCATTTCATAGACAGGCAATTTCAAATTTCGGTTCAAGGAACTAATTTAAGTTCCTGTTATCAACCCCCCAAGCCAAGAATGATACATGGTGATTCTTCTAAGCAGAAGAATTATTCTACATATAGACAGAATCTTGCCAAATTAAAGCAGATTACTATCCACATGAAGTCTGTATTCTGGGAACTATTAGGCTGTCTTCACTCTCTTCCTCTCACAAAAACCCTCTAAATGGAGTTGTCTCTTGCTCCTATACATGTTCACCTATGATACAACATGTTCACTCATGGTGTCTGGCTGTAGTATTATTATTATCCTTCTCATCTTCTCTACTACACCTTCTTATAGGTATCATTATTATGATTATTAGTACTCTGTTGCTTTGCATGTACACTGAGAGCTTCTGCACCAGAGACAAATTCTTTGTGTGTCTAATCACACTTGGCCAAATAAAGCTATTCTATTCTATTCTATTCTATTCTATTCTATTCTATTCTATTCTATTCTATTCTATTCTATTCTATTCTATTCTATTCTATTCTATTCTATTCTATTCTATTCTATTCTATTCTATTCTATTCTATTCTATTCTATTCTATTCTATTCTATTCTATCCTATCCTATCCTATCCTATCCTATTCTAATTCCACATTCTATCCTATTCTAATTCCACATTCTATTCTATTCTATTCTATTCTATTCTATTCTATTCTATTCTATTCTATTCTATTCTATTCTATTCTATTCTATTCTATTCTATTCTATTCTATTCTATTCTATTCTATTCTATTCTATTCTATTCTATTCTATTCTATTCTATTCTATTCTATTCTATTCTATTCATCCCGTCTTTCCTGGGAATCCAGATTATTACATTCCATTATATTTGTCATGCCAGGTGATGCTGTTGCAGCGGTTGCTACTAGAAGTATGCAGAACTTTAAGGAGTGCAACTTGGGCTTCAGAGGGAAAATGAGCCTCGAAGCAATGCCCCCATGCTCCTTTTCAGAGCAGAGCAGGATTGCCACTCCTCCTCACTCAGAGTAGTTTATGTGTAGCAGGTAGGCAAGGCTACCCTTAGCAAAGGGAGCGACACATTAAACTGGACTGGCTATAGAGCATCTCGGCTCTGTGTTTTGCTAGGTCAGCCTGGAGCAAGGCATCTCCACGGGGCGAAGTTTCTCAGTCAATTGGCCCGTCTATAATTTCCAGGCCTCTAATTCTTACAGAGCTCCACAGAGGTCTCCAATTTCCCTTCCACGATCTCTGCATTTAAGTGCAGAAGGGGTAGCCTTCTTTCATTCAAAGCACATGCGCAGGCAGGCCTCTTTATATAGCTGCAATAGTGGTTAATTTTTACTGCCGGGTGTGCAGATGGTGCAGTGTTAGAGACACCTTTGGAAAGCACGTTGCGTTGGCCCCTTGGGATCTAGTCAGAGTGCGGCATCGTTTTTTTTGAGAAATGAGAAGGAAGTGAGATAAAACCGACTGGATGTTGTTTGCCTAGGATGAGTAGATGCCAAATGTTGGACTTTTTATAGTTGATTCTGGTTCTATGAGCACAGCTAATTACGGGAAAGACATGAAAGATGAAACTTTGGGGTTCGGCTGGCAAGCAGAAAAGTTTCAGGACCTTGGATAGCTCCATGGAGGATAGTTGTTGCCTTAAGGCAGGTAAAGATAATGCCAGCTTTTCAAAAGTGCCCAATGGATGAACTTCTCTTTTTTCAAATAACTTTATTACATTTTACAAAGCATACACATAAAAAAACAACATAAACTAACAATCAGGAGAAAGAATAAAGAGTAAAAAGAGAATGATGGAAGCGTAAAAAGGTATAAAGAAAAAGAAAGGAAAACACAAATCTATACCAAGAGTGACTTCTGACTACTCCTTTGGAGGATGCAAAGAACGCTAACCTTCGACTCGTAGTTTAAGACTACACGTAGTCGTCAACTAACAACAGTTCATGTAGTGATTGTCCAAAGTTACAACGGCACTGAAAAAAGTGACTTATGGCTGTTTTTCAGACTTATGAAGATTGCAGCATCCCCACGGTCATGTGATCAAAAGTCAGATGCTTGGCAACTGGTTGAGATTTAAGATAAGATAACCTTTATTGTCATGTTTTTACTGTGAGCACACTGGCCCACATTAAAAATGAAATTCTGTTGCCTGCTCTCAAAGGAAAGTATATATCTACCCATACACATACATCACACACACACACACACACACACGGCCATACACACACACACACACACACATATATATATATACATATAAATATTAATCACTGTCCATCTTGAATACATAGTGGAAAGAGGAAATTAGAGAGTTTACAAGGTTGATGCTATATGGAACAAAAGTGTGGCTGAATCTGGATGTTCTACTTTGGATACCACAGAGCCCCCTCCCAAAAGGTAACAAAACAGGTCGTGAAGAGGGTGTGTAGCGTTCCAGACAGTGTTGCAGACCCTGCTCAAGCAACGTTTATATGCCACATCCTGGATGGAAGGGAGGGAACTGCCTATAATCTTTTCTGCCGTCCTCACCACTCTCTGCACCGCCTTCCTGTCCGAAGCAGGGATGCTTCCAAACCAGACTGTGATGCTGTATGTCAGGATGCTCTCGGTCGTCCCTCTATAAAAAGTGCTCAGGACAGGGGAAGGAAGATGTGCTTTTCTTGTGCGATGCAGAAAATGCAGGCGCCACTTCACCAGGGTCTCGCTATTGAGCGATCAAGCCAGCCTACTCGTTAGGTGCACACCCAGAAACCTGATGCTGCTAACCACTAAATTTATGATGGTTGCAGTGTCACGGGGTCATCCCCTCCCTCCAGCTGCCAAAAATGGAGGAAAATAATTTTTTAATTTTTTTTAACTGTCATCAAATCTACAAGTCAAAATTTTGATTTTTCTCCATCTCATATCTCTCTCTCTCTCTCTCTCTCTCTCTCTCTCTCTCTCTCTCTCTCTCTCTCTCTCTCTCTCATTTCTGTCATCTCTATCATCTCTCTATCTCTATCATCTCTATCATCTCTCTATCTCTCTCTATCTCTATCATCTTCTCTCTCTCTTTATCTATCTCTATCATTTCTGTCATCTCTATCATCTCTCTCTCTCCCTCCCTCCTTCCCCCCTCTCTTCTCTGTAATTTAATTTTAGGCAAAGTTCTCTAATTGCAAAAGTTCCACTACAACTCAACATTGTGGTTGAACTTTTATGCTGTTGCCCCCCCAGGCAATTGGTGGTAACGGTTCCATGGGGTGATGGAAAGGAATATTTTTCCTATTCATATTTCTAAAATGATTTTTTTTTGTCCTTTAAAAAAAACACGTATTTAAAAACAGATTGGACAACCATTTGTCTGAAATGGCATATATAGGCCAGGGTCTCCTGCTTAAGCAGCGGGTTGGACTGGAAGACCTCTAAGGTCCCTTCCAACTCTGTTATTCTGTATCCAGAGGTAAATAGGAAAGACAAATGGAGATTCCCACTGTTTCTTCTCTCCAAGGTTGTCTTTGACTCCGGAGAAGAAAAATCTAAGATCTCCATTCCTGACCCAAAAACGTTGGGATGACTTTTTAAATATTCCAGGCTCTGGTGTTTTGAGCAGCAGAAGCCATCCGAGTGCTTGAGCGCAGAAAGTCAGGGTGTACATATTCCGAAAGATGTAATTGAATAATACTGAAACACAAAGCTGGGCATGGAACCAACCGCACTCGTGAAAATAAAAAAAAATTGCTATTAGAGAACCAAATCCAACAATATCCAAACAAACAGCCTCATTCCTTCTGATTTATTAACAATAAACAATGAAAATCACTCTGAATGAGATCAGAAAACAGCAATCAAAAGAGAGCATTGACAAACGCCAAAAGCTAAAAAAAAGTAATAAATTAAGTGTGACAAGAATACAAAAAGGTTTGTTATGCCTCATCTCTTGGTGGTATATATATATATATATATATATATATATATATTCCGTGTAAAACAAAATAAAGAATTTTTTTTTATTTTTTTTTAAAAAAAAAACCCTTAATGCCCAAAGCAGCAAAATTAAAAGCTGCATCATATTCTGAGCCTTGCCTTGGGTGAGATATTTATTGAACAGTCTCAAATCTCCAATGGTGGTGAGGTCTCAACTTTGGAACTGTTTTATTTTATCAATAAAGCCACCCAGAGGCGTTAGGAGTCAGGCAGCGTATCAATTTAATAAATCAGTATTAATTATTATCAATATTTTTTCTCGGTGCTCTCTGAGATTGGCTGTTTTGTTGCAGACTTCCATTACCCAAGTAGGTAACATCCTCAGTGCTAGAAAGGAATGGGGTTTGTTTGTGCAGAAGAGGAGGAGGAGGAGGAGGATGTGGGGTCCTTGGTGCTCTTTGAGCTTGGTTGTTTTCTTGCAGACATTTTATTACCCAAGTAGGTAACATCACCAGTGCTAGAAGGGAGTGGGTTTATGAGGAGGAGGAGGAGAAGGAGAAGGAGAAGAACTGTGGGGTCATTGGTGCTCTCTGAGCCTGACTGTTTTCTTGCAGACATTTCATGACCTATCCAGGAAACATCATCAGTGTTAGAAGGAGGGAATTTGTGGAGAGGAGGAGGAGGAGGAAGAGGAGGAGGAGGAGGAGGAAGGAGGGAGGGAGGGAGGGAGGGAGGATGGGGGAGGACCGTGCGGTCCTTGGCATTCTCTGAGCTTGGTTGTTTTTTTGCAGATGTTTCACTACCCAACGAGGTAACATCCTCAGTGCTAGAAAGGAATGGGGTTTGTTTGTGGAGAGGAGGAGGAGGAGGGGAGGGAGGGAGGGAGGGAGGATGGGGGAGGACCGTGCGGTCCTTGGCATTCTCTGAGCTTGGTTGTTTTCTTGCAGATGTTTCATTACCCAACGAGGTAACATCGTCAGTGCAAATACATATTTTGTTTAATTCAAATTTTGGGGAAAAACAGTATGATAGGTTGTCATAGTTTTACGTACAATTTATTTGAAGGCTTGCTTTTGCCCCAAGCTCTGGCCAAAGCAGTTGCTTGAAGGCTACTTTCATAAAAAAAACTTTGGAAAGGGGTGACATCTCGCAATTTCTCCCAAGTCTGTAGGAAGGTCTTCCAGCGTCTAGCTTTTCCGGTCTCAGCAAAATCCCCACGGAGATCTGTATACACACACACACACACACACACACACACCAGTTCGTGTCTCAGACATACCGATACCTTCCTGCTGTTGTTTACTTCCAATCACTCTTCCAAGTCCCAAGTTCCCACAAGTCCTATCAAAGAGTGTCATACAATGAAATAATTGCCAAGCCCGAGAACTTGGCAGGTGATCAGTAGAGACATTAGAGAAGAATCTGGAAAGGGTGGGCAAGATGCCAAGGCGTTTTTGACAGATCGCTCTTTCACCCGGTATTTAATTGCTATCCCTGTTTAACTTAATAAATATAAGAGGGTTGCCTTTTCTTACTGAGATAATGAGAAGAAGCACTGTCTGGCCCTGTGGTGCATTGGAGGTGTGGGTTGAAAGAATAGAATAGAATAGAATAGAATAGAATAGAATAGAATAGAATAGAATAGAATAGAATAGAATAGAATTAGGAATGAATAGATAGAATAGAATAGAATAGAATAGAATAGAATAGAATAGAATAGAATAGAATAGAATTAGGAATGAATAGAATAGAATAGAATAGAATAGAATAGAATAGAATAGAATAGAATTAGGAATGAATAGAATAGAATAGAATAGAATAGAATAGAATAGAATAGAATAGAATAGAATAGAATAGAATAGAATAGAATAGAATAGAATAGAATAGAATAGAATTAGGAATGAATAGAATAGAATGAGTAACAGAGTTGGAAGGGACCTTGGAGGTCTTCTATCTAGACCAACTCCCTGCTCAGGCAGGAAGACCTATACCATTTCGGACAAATGATTGTCCAATCTCTTCTTAAAAACGTCCAGTGTTGGAGCATCCACAACTTCTGGAGGCAGGTTGTTCCACTGGTTAATTGTCCTCACTGTTAGGAAGTTTCTCCTTAATTCCAGGTTGCTTCTCTCCTTGATTAGTTTCCATCCATTGCTTCTTCTCCTGCCTTCTGGTCCTTTGGAGAATAGCTTGACTCCCTCTTCTTTGTGGCAACCCCTGAGATATTGGAACACTGCTGTCATGTCACCCCTGGTCCTTCTCTTCATGAAACTAGACATACCCAGTTCCAGTAACTGTTCTTCTCTGCACTCTTTCTAGAGTCTCAACATCTTTTTTACATCGTGGTGACCAAAATTGGATGCCGTATTCCAAGTGTGGCCTTACCAGGGCCTTGTAAAGTGGTATTAACACTTCACGTGATCTTGATTCTATCCCTCTGTTAATGCAGCCTAGCACTGTGTTGGCCTTTTTGGCAGCTGCAGCACACGGCTGGCTCACATTTAAGGGATTGTCCACTAGGATGCTGATGAATTATTTTTTGATAAGAAATTTCTTAATAATTCTTAATAACTGGTCCAACCCTCTGGTTGAGCGAAAGGTAGAATAGATGATCCGAATGACCTAGTTTTTTTTCTATTATTATTATTATTATTATTATTATTATTATTATTATTATTATTATTATTATTATTATTATTATTATTATTATTATTATTATTATTATTATTATTATTATTATTATTATTACTATTACTATTATTACTATTATTACTATTATTATTATTATTATTATTACTATTATTATTATTATTACTATTATTATTATTATTATTATTTTGCCTTATCAGTAAATCACAATGCAGATAGTCCTCGACTTACAACAGTTCATTTAGTGAGCGTTTGAAGTTACAACAGCACTGAAAAAAGTGACTTATGACCATTTTTCACCCTTATGACCATTGCAGCATTCCCCCAGGTCATGTGACCAAAGTCCAGACGCTTAGCAGCTGACTCATATTTATGACGGTTGCAAAGTCCTGGGATCACGTGATCCCCTTTTGCCCCAAGAGCAAAGTCAAAGGGGAAGCCAGATGAACTTAACAATCGTGTGACTCACTTAACAACGGTGGCAAGGAAGGTCGTAAAACGGGGCAAACCTCACTTAACAAATCCCTCACTGAGCGACGAAAACCTGGGGCTCAATTTTGGTCGTAAGTCAAGGACTACCTGTATAACCTAGAAATTCTTAGAGGTTTTTTTTTTTTAAATCATCCCACGATCCAAACGAATTTTCCTTTCCCTGTGGCAAGGTTATTCTTTAAAATAAATAAATAAATAAATAAATCCCTGGAGGGCTTCAGGAATTTAAGGAAAAGAACGGAAGAAGAACCGAACTTTTTCCAATAAAGCTTCCATTAAGGTAGAAGGGAGAGAGAAACAAACAAAAAAAAAATCAGGTTTAAAAAGCTGGTTTTTGAGGGGTCTTTGCGCATTGTGGACCCGGGGAAGTCATTTTTTTTAAAGGCAATTTTGATGTTCGTGGGGTTTGTGTGTGTGTGTGTGTTGTGTGTATTACTTCTCTTTCCCCCAATCTCATCCAGTCTGGCCTTCCGATGCTTTTTGGGCTGTCCGTAGAGAAAACATTGAGGGGGCTGCAGTGATAAGAAAATGAAACAATATGAGAGAAGTCTGTCAGGCCTGTGGTGGGATAAATGGAAGACAGATGGCAAATGTGATTGCCGGTGACAAGTTGCAAGGAACCCAGTTTGCAGGTGCTGCTTCAGTCATCCATCACACTTTCACCTAATAGAGGGAGATGTCATTCTGATGTACTTAAATCCCTCACTGGCTGCTTTAAAAAAAAACAAAAAAAGGAAAAGAAACATCTGGGATACAACACAAGAGAGAAAACAGGTTGAGCTGGCAAGCCGCTAACTAGAAAACCAAGGTGGAATGGAATGGAATAGAAATAATAGAATAGAAAGAATAGAATAGAATAGAATAGAATAGAATAGAATAGAATAGAATAGAATAGAATAGAATAGAATAGAATAGAATAGAATAGAATAGAATAGAATAGAATAGAATATGGAAAGAATAGAATAGAATAGAATAGAATAGAATAGAATAGAATAGAATAGAATAGAATAGAATAGAATAGAATAGAATAGAATAGAATAGAAATTGAATCTAAGAGAAGAGAACACAGTAGAACAGAACAGAACAGAACAACAGAATAGAATAGAATAGAATAGAATAGAATAGAATAGAATAGAATAGAATAGAATAATAGAATAGAGAATGGAATGGAATGGAATGGAATGGAATGGAATGGAATGGAATGGAATAGAATAGAATAGAATAGAATAGAATAGAATAGAATAGAATAGAATAGAATAGAATAGAGAATGGAATGGAATGGAATGGAATGGAATGGAATGGAATGGAATGGAATAGAATAGAATAGAATAGAATAGAATAGAATAGAATAGAATAGAATAGAATAGAATAGAATAGAATAGAATAGAATAGAATTTGAATCTAAGAGAACACAGTAGAATAGAACAACAGAATAGAATAGAATAGAATAGAATAGAATAGAATAGAATAGAATAGAATAGAATAGAATAATAGAATAGAATAGAATAGAGAATGGAATGGAATGGAATAGAATAGAATAGAATAGAATAGAATAGAATAGAATAGAATAGAATAGAATAGAATAGAATAGAATAGAATAGAATAGAATAGAATGGAATGGAATGGAATGGAATGGAATGGAATGGAATAGGAACAGAACAGAACAGAATAGAATAGAATAGAATAGAATAGGAATTGAATCTAAGAGAAGAGAAGAGAACACATTAGAACACAACAGAACAGAACAGAATAGAATAGAATAGGAATAGAATAGAATAACAGAGTTGGAAGGGACCTTGGAGCTCTTCTAGTCCAACCCTCTTCTCAGGCAGGAAGACCTGTCCTATATCATTTGAGACAAATGGTTGTCCAAATCTCTTCTCCAGTGTTGGAGCATTCACAACTTCTGGAGGCAGGTTGTTCCACTGGTTAATCGTTCTCATGATCAGGAAATTCCTCCTTAGTTCTAGGTTGCTTCTCTCCTTGATTAGTTTCCATCCGTTGCTTCTTGTCCTGCCTTCAGGCACTTTGGAGAACAGATTGACCCCCCTCTTCTTTGTGGCAACCCCTGAATCGAGCAAGACCCTGCTGGAAAAACTCTCCCCAGTTTCCACCTCAAGAAATAAAGAATTGACTGAGAAGTGATAGGAATAATCAGTTGTGTGTTTTCTCGGTTGTTTTTGCAAGTGAGGTCCAAAAATTGGTATAGGATTTGCTTGAGCAGGGGGTTGGACTAGAAGACCTCCAAGGTTCCTTCCAACTCTGTTATTCTGAGTTGTATGTCCATGAAGGTTCCCAACCATCCAGGTCATGGTTGTCCCAAAGGCGCTTTTCCGAAGGGCAACTGGACAGCCATTTGTCTGAGATGGTATAGGGCTTCCTGCCTGAGCAGGGCGTTAGACTAGATGACCTCCAAGTTCCCTTCCAACTTTATTATTATTATTATTATTATTATTATAAATGGGGAGACTCGTCCATCATGGTTTAAAAATAATCATTTCGATCCTTTGAGCCCAAACAAATAAATTTGGTGGCTTTCCCCCCCCCCCTCCGGCTCAGTTTCGAAGTGAGACTCTTTTCTCCTCCGTCGGAGAGTTTATTAAGCTAGTTTTAAGGAGAGGCCGGAAAAAGTGGCTTAATATTTACAAATGGATACCCCCACGCTTTGATTAACCTCTCCCATCTGCCTCCGCCTTTGTAATCGCAGTTAAACGAGAGCAATTTGGTTGCCGGAATGGAATTAAGTGAGAGGTGAAGAGGGGGGCGGGTGGGTGGGAAGGAAATTTCCCCACCATAAATCCAGGACCCTGAATTAAAGATCTCTTCCATGCATGCTAACGAGTTCCTCACTTCTGCAATGGAGTGCTTAGGACAGCGAGCTCCAGATAGCGTGGAAAAGGAGAAACCACATGAAGAAGTCAAAACCGCTTAGCCTGGGATTAAATTTGGGGGCCCCCAAATTTGAAAATCTATCTATCCATCCATCCGTCTGTCCATCCAGCCACCACCCACCCATCCATCTATCCAGCCAGCCAGCCAAACAGCCATCTCTCTCTATCCATCCGTCTGTCTATTTATCTATCCATCATCTCCATCCACCTCTCTATCTATATATCCCTTATCTTCCTCTCTTTATTCATCCTTTGATCTCAATCTCTCTCCATCCTTCTCTCTCTTTATCTATCCATTAGCTTTCTCTCTTTATTCATCCTTCAATCTCAATCTCTCTCCCTCATCTCTCCATCCATCCCCCCTCTCTCTCTATCCATCCGTCTGTCTCTCTATTGATCCATCCATCATCTCCATCCACCTCTCTCTTTATCCATTATCTTTTTCTCTCTTTATTCATCCTCCAATCTCAATCTCTCTCTCTTTCCCTCATTTCCATTTCTCTCTCTCCTTCTCTCTCTCTCCATCTCCCTCTCCCTCCCTCTCTCTCTCATCTCTCTCATCTCTCTCTCTCTCTCTCATTTCTGTCATCTCTATTATCTCTCTCTCTCTCTCTCCATCTCCATCTCCCTCCCTCCCTCTCTCTCTCATCTCTATAATCTCTCTCTCATTTCTGTCATCTCTATCATCTCTCTCTCTCTCTCCATCTCCATATCCCTCCCTCCCTCTCTCTCTCATCTCTATAATCTCTCTCTCTCTCATTTCTATCATCTCTCTCTCTCTCTCTATCTCTATCTTTATCATCTCTATCATCTCTCTCATTTCTGTCATCTGTATCCTCTCTATCCTCTCTATCATCTCTCTCTCTTTATCTCTCTCTCTCTCTCTCTTTATCTCTCTCTCTCTCTCTCTTTCTCTCTCTCTCTCTCTCTCTCTCTCTCTCTCTCTCTCTCTCTCTCTCTCTCTCTCTCTCTCTCTCTCTCTCTCTCTCTCTCTCTGTAATTTAATTTTAGGCAAAGTTCTCTAATTGCAAAAGTTCCACTACAACTCATAAATTGGTGGGAGGTGAACCGTTAATCCAAGGTTGTGAATTGCAGCTGTGGTTGTGCGATCAGCAGCTCTGAAGCCAGTCGAGTGAGGCTTGAGTTTGGCCAGAGACTTGAACATGGTTCAACTGGATTTATTATTCATCCACGTTTGGCTTTTAGGCAGGTTTCTCCCCCCACCCCATTTCTGAACTAGTGGGTTCCAGCTGCATTGCCTGGCTTAACTTTGCTGGAAGCCCATCTGGGAAAAAAAAAAAAAGCATAATTCAGTTGATTTGATCTCTAACTTCCTTATATCTTTGAAGTCAGCAAGATTGCAGCTTTTCTGGCCTGATGGTTTTATTTGTATTTTTTTTTATTTGTTGTTACCAGCCTATTTACCTATAAAATCCACAGCCAATGAATGAATGTCTCACAGACGGGTACAAATAAATACAAAGAAAGTCTAAATCCATGCAGTTTCCTCTGGAGGAGCAGTTATTGATTGGTGCCATGCAGGAACAACATCAGAATAACAGACTAACAGAGTTGGAAGGAACCTTGAAGGTCTTCTAGTCCAGCCCCCCGCACAAGCAGGAAACCCTATAACATTTGAAACAAATGGTTGTCCGGTCTCTTTTTAAAAACCTCCAGTGATGGAGCATCCACAACTTCTGGAGGCAAGTTGTTAAACTGATCAATTGTTCCCACGGTCAGGAAATTTCTCCTTAATTCTAGGTTGCTTCTCTCCTTGATCAGTTTCCATCCGTTGCTTCTTGTTCTCCCTCCAGGTGCTTTGGAGAATAGCTTGACTCCCTCTTCTTTGTGGCAACCCCTGAGATATTGGAATACTGCTATCATGTCTCCCCTAGTCCTTCTTTCCATTAAACTAGACAAACCCAATTCCTGCAACCGTTCTTCGCATGGTTTAGCCTCCAGTCCCCTGATCATCTTTGTTGCTCTTCTCTGCATTCATTCTAGAGTCTCAACATCTTTTTTTACCTCGTGGTGACCAAAACAGGCTGCAGTATTCCAAGTGTGGTCTTAACCAAGGCATTATAAAGTGGTAGTAACACTTGATGTGAATGCGTTGTTTCTCCCCCCCCCAAAGCAGAAAAGAAAGAATGCGATTTTTGCCGTGCGATTTGCATGTTTTAGTCGAAGCAATATAAATCTGTGGGATTTTCATGCCAGTATTGATAGTTAACGTTTTGAAAGCACTTCGAGAGGAAGCTTCTATCCAGAGAGTGGAATCAATCAATTCTTTATAGCTTTCCTATTCTCCTTGCTCCAAGTATTTGTCCAGACTGTGTTGCTTGCCAATGAGACTTTCTTGAACACATTATTCTTCCCAACCAAGGGAGCCCCTTGTAATACTTAAATCTAATTATAGTAGGGGTTCTCATAAGCATCTCATCTTCATACTCTGCCAGATGTTCCTAGCATGGTCTGCCTCAAATTTCTCAGTGTGATGATGGCCGTCTCTGTAATCAGCAATTATGTTAACTGCAAGGCAAGAACCATACATTACGAGGATTTTGTTTTCTCAGCTTTATTGCTACAGGAGAGCGCTTGTGTGTGCTGTGTCACTGTGCAATAGCTTGCAAAGGGTGAGGAAGCGGCCCTAAAATATCACTGTGGCATAGAGCGCAAGGCTTGGTTCTCAGACTATAAAACCCTAGTGCAGGGGTAGGCAACCTTGGCTCTTTTATGACTCGTGGACTTCAACTCCCAGAATTCCTGAGCCAGCCATGCTGAGGGGAAAGGGAGAGGTTTCCAAGCTGAGCCATGCTGGCTAAGGAATTCTGGGAGTTGAAGTCCACGAGTCATAAAAGAGCCAAGGTTGCCTACCCCTGCCCTAGTGAGACCACACCTGGAATGCTGCAGCCAATTTTGGTCACCATACTACAAAAAAGATATTGAGACCTTGGAAAAAGTTCAGAGAAGAGCAACTAAGATGATCAAAGGCCTGGAGACTAAAACATATGAAGAACGGCTGCAGGACTTGGGTCTGGCTAGTCTAAAGAAAAGAAGAAATAGGGGAGGCATGATAGCAGTATTCCAGTATCTGAGGGAATGCCGCCAAGAAGAGGGGGTCAAATTATTCTCCAAAGCACCAGAAGGCAGGACAAGAAACAATGGTTGGAAACTGATCAAAGAGAGAAGGACTCAGGTAATCCAGTGCCTGATAGACCCAGACTGTCAAGGTTCCAACTAACGAACCCAACCAAGCAAACATTTTTGAGACATTCTGATCTCTTAATATAAAACTTTATTGAGTACATCACTTTGGCATGAATGAAAGCAAAAACAGCTCTGGCATGACCCCACCCAATGCCATATAGTAAAAGCCTAGAATTCTCCCTCCTCCCTCTTGGTCAGGTCTATGTTGCCCGATTAAGTGGAAAAATATTGTTATGAGAAAGTGTCTCTGGGTCTGACCAGATGCCTGGTGCTGTGTCCTTGAGTCTCATGGTCTGGCTTCTTGATCTTTGAAGTCTGCATTCCATTCCTTTTCCCTCCCCCCAAGTTCGTTGGCAAGCTGAGAAGCAATAATTGCTGCCCCAGCAAAACCGTGCTTCCAAACTTGACACGCTCTATTTTCAGGACCTTGGATAGCTCCAACGAGTTAGTTAGTTGCTTGATTGTTAGTTACCCTTGTGGACCCAGCTACTCATAATCTCCACCCCTCTTCCTAAAGGGTGTCTTTGACAGAGATGGTCCTCCAGCAAGATATGTAGGAGATGAGCAGGCTGAGCCCGAGGGAGGGGTCAAACACGTCATCAGTCACGAGTCCCTTCGCGCCTGCAAGAGATCTAAGAACAGCCCAACTTGAATTCCGTTGACTCTTATCTACTGCCAATTTGCTTTGACCATTGGTACTTCAGATTCTTGCAGAGCGTGTTAGCATGCAATAAACTTGTATTCCTTTGAACTAACTGTTTGTCAGAAGTGCTAGACTTCAGGTTAGAATGCAGTTCTTTTAGGACCCCGAGTTCCAACAAGGAAGCAGTGGAACTAAGGAAGGAGAGTCAGCTTCACTTCGGTCTTTGAAACGATGGATCAGATTGCTCCTTGAGTGCTCGCCATGGTTTTCTTGTGAAGATGAAGACAGCATACAATCACAGTTTACGCTTCGGGCTGTAAATTCAGGTGGTTCTAAATAAACCTCCTGCAAGCACAGGCTTGGCTCAGCTAAATACCAGCTTTCAGGAGAAGGCAAGATAAGCTGGATTCATTAACATTTGGCACCAGATTGTGGTTTTCATCTTGGCTGCTCAATGGGGAGCAGGCCTATCTGGGTAAATAAGCCTCTTGTTTCCGATTGGGAGTGAAAATTATGGAGTTGATTGGATGCTTTCCTCAAAACTCCTCTTTCTACAATTTAAGATGCTTGAAAGCAAGGACTAGAGATCATAACTTGGGAGGCATTGTTCTACAAAGATCAATAAGAGTTTTTTAGGCATTCACAACAAAGCTGTTTGCAGCACCATTAGTAGGACAGAATTCTCTGCTGGGAAAGTAGAGTGAAGGATATAACTTCCATCATCTAAAGGCTGCATTAAACACACATGCTTTGATCCGTGTAATTACAGCTTTAAAAGATGTGGGTTAGATAGCAACACTGGAGTACAAATGTATTTTTTGCTTGCTCGCTCACCCAAGCTGCAAACCAGGATTGCCAATCACAGTGGCTGGATGTACACGTTACTCTTAGCTGAAAGCAAGCCAACTATTATATGCACCAACATAGCTTGGTGCACGGAGAGAATAACAGAATAACAGAGTCAGAAGGGACCTTGAGATCTTCTAGTCCAACCCCCTGCTCAAGCAGAAGATTCTAAACCATTCCAGACAATGGCTGTCCATTTCTTCAGTGAAGGAGCACCTAAAACTACTGAAGGCAAGCCATTCCACTGATTAATTGTTCTCACTGTCAGGAAATTTCTCCTTAGTTCTAGGTTGCTTCTCTCCTTGATTAGTTTCCATCTGTTACTTCTTGTCCTGCTTTCAGGTGCTTTGGAGAAAATGTTGACCCCCCCATCTTCTTTGTAGTAGCCCCTCAAATTGGAGTCCGAGTGGACGATCACTTGACTATGAGCCAGCAGTGTGCAGCAGCAACCAAAAAAGCTAATACAATCCTGGGTTGTATAAACAGAGGCATAGAATCAAGATCACGCAAAGTATTAGTACCACTTTATAAAACCCTAGTAAGACCACACCTGGAATACTGCAACCAATTTTGGTCACCATACTACAAAAAAGAGGTTGAGATCTTGGAAAAAATTCAGAGAAGGGCAACTAAGATGATCAAAGGCCTGGAGACCAAAACATATGAAGAACGGCTGCAGGACTTGGGTTTGGCTAGTCTAAAGCAGAGGTCCCCAACCTTTTGGGCACCAGGGACCGGTTCCGTGGAGAAAGGTTTTTCCACGGACCGGAGAGTGCGTGGTTTTAGGGGAGACATGATAGCAGTATTGCAGTATTTCAGGGGCTGCCACAAAGAAGAGGGGGTCATGTTATTCAGCAAAACACCAGAGGGCAGGATAAGAAACAATGGTTGGAAACTGACCAAAGAGAAGAAGAAAGAATTAAGGAGAAAGTTCCTGACAGGGAGAACAATTAACCAGTGGAACAGCTTTGCCTTCAGAAATCGTGGACGCTCCATCACTGGAGATTTTTAAGAAGAGACTGGACAGTCACTTGTCTGAAATGGTATAAGTTCTCCTGCTTGAGCAGGGGGCTGGACTAGAAGACCTCCAAGGTTCAAATATTAGAACACGGCTATCGTGACACCCCTGGTCCTTCTTTTCATCAAACAGAAAAAAAGCTGTCAAATCAGACGCAACTGCCTTCTCAATCGCCCTGCTTAGCAATGGCCTCAACTGTAGTTGAGGATAATCTGTACGGCCTCTTCTAGCTCATCACCCTCTGCCTTCTGACCTGGGCAGACAGTGTTAGTCTCGTAGGGTTGATTCACTCCTTTGGATGTGTCTGACTTGGCTTATAGTAAAGGTTAAGATTTACAGAAATAGCAGCGGTAAAGATCATCCTTTATCTGCTTTATTGTTCAAACTGAAATTTCCCGAAGTGGCATTAAGTCTCTTCCAGAGCTGTTCTGTAACCGAGCAGTGAACGAAATGAAATTTTCCCTTAGAAGGTGGTTTTATACACACACACACACATAGGCAAACACGCCCACCCAAGAGCTGTATATTTTGTATAAGACAGGTGTCGCCAATTAGCTTTTCCTAAAACCTTGTGAGAGGAGGCGATCAATAACCAGTTCAATTTTCCATCACGACTCTCTTATTTATTAGCGACCCACATCCATCATTCTTCCTTTGATGCAGCCTATTAGTAAATGTATATCAAAGCCCCAATTAGTTTCTGTGACAGTTCTAATGGGTGCCTTCTCTATTGTGTGCTCCTTCCCTCATAGACCAGCCAGAGGTCCGATTTTTCTCTGAACCTGGAGCAACTCTCAGAATTCTGGGTGTTGAAGTCACACATCTCCAAGCTGCCAAGGTTGAGAGACACCTAGGTCGACTCCATCTGTGTTTCCTTAAAGTCCTTTTGCTCACCTCCATATGCCTAGAGGTTACATTTAGTCTTTCCTGGCTTTAATAACTGCTGAGAAATTCACCAGTGGATGAAAGTTACGTCTGACAGGGAGAACAATAAACCAGTGGAATGGCTTGCCTTCAGAAGTTGTGGGTGCTCCATCACTGGAGGCTTTCAAAAAGAGACCGGACCACCATTTGTCTGAAATGGTCTAGGGTCTTCTGCTCGAGCAGGACTAGAAGACCTCCAAGGTCCCTCCCAACTCTGCGATTCTGTTATTTTAAGTAGAAATATATCCTCTTTGATAGGATGGTTTGCAACATCTCTGGACTCATTGGAGAACATTCAAGATGTCTCTGCTGGGAGTGCAAGCTAGGAGAAGACAAAGCTATAGTTTGCCCGCCTGCCCCTCTCAGTTTAACACCGTCCCTCTGTGCACTGACAATACAGTCTCTCTCCAGCCAATCAATAATTTACTAGCAGCAACAAGCCATTAAGCTTTCTTCTCTAGACCACTTGGTACCTCCACAGGAGGCCGGGTCAGCAGGACCACATGTGAAGCTTGCACAAGAGACACAGTGATTTCACATTTGGAGGGCTTGTTCTCCCTTTGATTGGTGGAAATTAAAGTCTGGCCATAGACAGAAGTGGGCAAGAAGCCGCCAGATCTCCTTAGTTCTTTAAAAGGAAGAACTGAGAAGAAGCATCCATCGGCATGTTCTTCCTCTCTCGGGTGTGGCCTCCATTTTTCCTGCTCTCCCCCAATTTCGTGCCTTCCCTGCTCTTCCTCAAAGACTTAAATTCCATCTCAAGGCTTTTTCTGTTTGTTTGTTTTGTTCTCCAGCTCTTTATTTTTATCTCTTGGTGTGAAAGACGATGCCAAGCAAAGACAGACGATGTCTCAACGCATCTAGTCTGTTATCTCTCTCTCTCTCTCTCTCTCTCTCTCTCTTTCTCTCCTTTTTTTCAATCATTATTATTGTATCTTTTCGAACCTGCTGTTAGGAACTTTCCGAGGCTGACAGCTTGGCAGTGGAAAATGGGACCATTTGGCAGGGAACGCTGGAAAGAAAGATCAAGAACGTCTAAAAGCCCTGTCAAAATATATTAAAAGTCTCTTTCCTTCAATGTGGCCTAGCACTGGAGGAACCCCTGGAATTCAGGCTGGATTCAGATGGTCCTTGACTTATGTCCATGGAGATTCTCAGTCATCCAGGTCATAGTTGTCCCAAAGGTGCTTTTTCACGAGGCAACTGGACTTCCTTGCTTTCCTTAGAAGACGTTTCGCTTCTCATCCCAGAAGCTTCTTCAGCTCTGACTGGATGGTGGGGAATGGAAGGATTTATACTCCTTGCAGACCGCTGGTCATTTGCATCCTTTTAGAGAGTCGTTGAGGCCACCTGGAGGCTTATCTGTGTCCTCAGGATCACCTGAGTAGCGCAAACCCAGTCCTTTCAGCAGTTCCAAGAAGACTTCACACCAGTCTGCACCACTCAGGTGACCCTGAGGACACAGATAAACCTCCAGGTAGCATCAACGACTCTCTAAAAGAAGGCAAACGACCCGCTGTCTGCAAGGAGTAAAAATCCTTCCATTCCCCACCATCCAGTCGGAGCTGAAGAAGCTTCTCGGATGAGAAGCAAAATGTCTTCAAAGAAAAACAAGAAAGTCCAGTTGCCTCCTGAAAAAGAATCTTTTGGGACATCCTTGACTTATGACCGTCACAGAGCCTGGAATTTCCATCATAAAGGCATGACATCGTAGGTCGAGGGTCCCACACCACTGGTCCGGATTTTAGGACTTTTTTTGTAACGGTCGTTAAGCGAACACAGCAATCATTGAGCAAAACAATGTACTGCAATGGGTGTTTTTTGATTGGTTGAGTTGGAGGGAACCTGCCTGTGGGGTGACTTTTTTCAAACAAAGGAACTGGAAGGACCCCTGGGATGTTGGGTTTCAGCTGAGATGTTGCTGAAAGACTCAGATAAGGTCTTATTCAGTTTTGATCCTTTGAAAAGTGGTGTCATTTAACAACGTAGTTTTGGACCCCTGGCCTGAGGGGGCTTTCTCGTTGGTTTAATAATAATAATAATAATAAAGGTGGAAGGGATCTTGGAGGTCATCTAGTCCAACCCCCTGCTCAGGCAGGAAACCCTATACCCTTTCAGACAAAGGGCTGTCCAGTCTCTTCTTAAAAACTTCCAGTATTGGAGCATTCACCGCTTCTGGAGGCAGGTTGTTCCGCTGGTTAATTGTTCTCACTGTCAGGAAGTTTGTTTGTTTGTTTGTTTGTTTATTTATTAAAGAAACCCTAAAAATTCTGATTACATGTGCGACATGTACAAAGGGCTATCCTAACCTTACCAGAAATGGTCTGATTTAGAAACGGGTCCACCTGACTTGGAAACATCCATTTGAGGCCGCCATGTTGGATACCCTCTCTCTTGTGATTTTTGCCCTGAAGACGGTCTTCAAAAACAACAACAACAATGGAGAACGTGGCAAAAGTAAAGCCCTGAGCTCTGCTGATTCGTTCGGTTCACACCGGTTTGGTTGCTCCCAATTTGGCCTGGAGAGAACCGAAATTGCACGGATTAACCGTCCATTTTTCGCAGAGAAATTTCTGCTTTGAGTTCCTCGTTGAACTGGCTTTGACTGTTCTGAGCTTAGGGAAGGGTGTGGCTACGAAGCCATTTCCTACATTCTGGACTGCAGTGTTGGCATTATTAAGCTAGACATAAGACTTTTTTTTTTCCAAACTGGGTGTCCTTGATTCAATCTATGAATGGTTGATGGCGAATATAAAGGAAGAGAGGATCCCTGTTTATTTGGGCGAAAAGGAATGTGTGTGTGTGTATATATATTAGAAGTAGCATGAATAGGGGCTCCAATTTACATTTTTTTAAAAAAACCCCACACTTGTCCACAGGTTATCTATGTTTGAAAACACCGTTCAGAAAGGCAATTTTCTTCTGTGCCTCTCTGAATGTATTCACAGGGTGAGCTAAAATAAAACGCCAGGGTCATAGGCTTATTCTTATTCTTTTCCTTTGCAAGCTTTCAAGCTAATAATAATGTAATAACAATCTTGCCCAGCCTTTTGTGAACTGGACCTGAAGGAGGGGGAGATCTGTTTGATGGCTGTCATTAAAAGCATTGTCCTCTTCCGATAAGCTTCAATGCTTTGCTGAACTCGGCTCCATTGTGTTCTCCACGGGAGCATTTATACTCTGCCGAATGGGTGCTAAATTCTTATATCATAGCCAGGAGTCCATGACAGGCAAGGGGGAGGGTTAGTGCGCACTGTAGTGGCCCTGCCATGTTGCTAAATAGCTATTTGTGCACCCAGATGTTGGTGGTACACCAAGGAGAAATTGCCTTGCGATTGGAGTAGAAGATGGCCCAGAAGTGTTCAGAAAAGGTGGAGATGTAGTTCCTTTCCTTTCCTTTCCTTTTTTTTTTAACCAGACGCATTGATTGTCTTGAAGCACTTTCCACACGTTTGAGAGTTAGGCAAGCTATTTGGAGCTCAACGAGATAATGCATCCAAAGTGCACTTAAAAGAAAAGCGGGCAGGTTCCAAGAGACACTTATTTGTTACCTTTGTGGTCTGCGGTGCAGGGGGAAAGAAACTGGCCTGGAAGGAGGAGGAGCAGTGGAGGCCGTTGTAGGAAATTTCAGAGTTAGCCCAGCCGGTGATAAGACCTGGATGATGTTCTCCAGGCTCTGAAGCTAAGCAGGGTCAGAGCGGGTTCGTCCTTGGATGGGGGAATTCAGAAGATGAGATGAGACGAGACTAAGAAGCTGAGTAAAGATCATGCAGAACATCTCAGGATTAGACCTCATGGGGTCCACATGTTGGAAACAGTCCATCGGATGACCGTCTTAGCAAGAGAAAAACATTTTTCATTGCCCTTCCAACTTGGCCGGGCTGATGGGATATCCCTCTTTCTTAGTTTCTCCTGGGTATTTCAATTCTATTACCGATCTCTGATTCTCACCAAGGTTCACTGGGCTCCCTAGCTGTCAGGATGATGCTCTGGTATGGAAAATACAACAAGGGCTTGTCGGAGGCTAAGACAACCCCAGAGAACTCTTGCTGTCAGCGAGAAGCAGAATGTGTAAATGGAACATCTCTCTGTTTGCATCCTTGGGTGAACAAGTCAATTGATGCATGTGTTCAGGTCTTTAAAATATTGATAGTTAATGCTGCTGAAACAGCCAGCTCTTGAGAGTCACAGCACTCTGAAATTTGCTAAATGTGCTTCTGACCTACAACGGTCCTGTTATTATATTCCCACGCCCAGCGCAGCCTGCCCTGACTTAAAACACTCTCCAGATGCGTGGACATCAACATCCAGAATGGGTGATGCTGGTTGGGGTCCTTTGGGTGTTCTACAACCATCTAGGAGGTTATCCAAGTTGGGAAAGTCTGCCTTGCCATCTCTTTGGAAGATCTTTTAGATTTGGGGGGGGGGGAGGATTAGAATAGGATAGGATACAGTAGAGTAGAGTAGATTAGAGTAGAGTAGAGTAGAGTAGAGTAGAGTAGAGTAGAGTAGGGTAGGGTAGGGTAGGGTAGGGTAGGGTAGGGTAGAGCTGGAAGGGACCTTGGAGGTCTTCTAGTCCAGCCCCCTGCTCAAGCAGGAGAACCTATACCATCTCAGACAAGTGACTGTCCAGTCTCTTTTAAAAAATCTCCAGTGATGGAGCGCCCACGATTTCTGGAGTCAAGCTGTTCCACTGGTTAATTGTCCTCACTGTCAGGAAGTTTCTCCTTAATTCCAGGTTGCTTCTCTCTTTAGTCAGTTTCCAACTGTTGTTTCTCGTCCTTCCCTCTGGTGCTTTGGTGAACAACCTGGCCCCCCCTGCCTTGTGGCAGCCCATCAGATACTGGAATACTGCTATCATGTCTCCCCTATTTCTTCTTTTCTTTAGACTAGCTAGCCAAACCCAAATCCCGCAGCTGTTCTTATGTTTTAGCCTCCAGACTTTGATCATCTTAGTTGCTCTTCTCTGAATTTTTTCCAAACTCTCAAGATCTTTGTTGTGATATGGTCACCAATCATTGTCTTTAACGCCTGAAATGCTTTCTAACTATGCTTAGAAGAACACAAGGAGAATGTTCTTGATTAACACAGTACTAAAATAGCTGCAGATCCCTGGATCTCAGCTCCAAATGAAATAAAGTTTTGGGTTATGCTCTCCAGCTGCCCGGCTCTGCTGGTTTTTGTTTTGCTTTGTTTCATTTTTTATAACCTGCTGGGATGAGAGCATACTTGGGACCAAGCAATTTCTTTTACATTGACTGAACATACACGCTGATCAAAGTGTCTGCCTTGGACTGTGGAGGAGATACGAGAAAGAGCTGATTGCTGTTAATAATTGTTTTTTTCTCTGGGAATTTCTGTCGGGAGCAAATTATGTACTAATCTGCCTCCATAGCTGCCAAATGCTTCTCACTTGGGAAAGCTCAACTTGCAGAAGTTTCCAGTAATTCCGAAACTCCTGGCTCTCCTTATCTGTGTGAGCCAGCTTCCCTGGTGGTCACATCCATTTCTCTTGTATTAAAGAAGAGCATTTTTTGAAGAGCTTTTTCTATTTTCCCCAGTGTGTTCTTCTGAATGTTTTATGCCCTTGATTAACATCCAGAATTTTTCCAACGTTTTCTGGGATGTTTAATGTCCTTGATCAATATCCAGAATCCTTCCAAGGTTCTCTGGAGGTTTAATGTCCTTGATCAACATCCAGAATCCTTCCAAGGTTCTCTGGAGGTTTAATATCTTGATTAACATCCAGAATTCTTCAAAGGTTTTCTGGATGTTTAATATCTTGATTAACATCCAGAATTCTTCAAAGGTTTTCTGGATGTTTAATGTCCTTGCTCAACATCCAGAATTCTTCCAAGGTTTTCTGGAGGTTTAATATCTTGATTAACATCCAGAATTCTTCCAAGGTTTTCTGGATGTTTAATATCTTGATTAACATCCAGAATTCTTCCAAGGTTTTCTGGATGTTTAATATCTTGATTAACATCCAGAATTCTTCCAAAGGTTTTCTGGATGTTTAATGTCCTTGCTCAACATCCAGAATTCTTCCAAGGTTTTCTGGATGTTTAATGTCCTTGATCAACATCCAGAATTCTTCCAAGGTTCTCTGGAGGTTTAATGTCCTTGATCAACATCCAGAATTCTTCCAAGGTTTTCTGGAGGTTTGATGTCCATGATCAGCTTCCAGAATTCTTCCAAGGTTTTCTGGAGGTTTAATATCTTGATTAACATCCAGAATTCTTCCAAGGTTCTCTGGATGTTTAATGTCCTTGCTCAACATCCAGAATTCTTCCAAGGTTCTCTGGAGGTTTAATGTCCTTGATCAACATCCAGAATCCTTCCAAGGTTCTCTGGAGGTTTAATGTCCTTGATCAACATCCAGAATTCTTCCAAGGTTCTCTGGAGGTTTAATGTCCTTGATCAACATCCAGAATTCTTCAAAGGTTTTCTGGATGTTTAATGTCCTTGATCAACATCCAGAATTCTTCCAAGGTTCTCTGGATGTTTAATGTCCTTGCTCAACATCCAGAATCCTTCCAAGGTTTTCTGGATGTTTAATGTCCTTGATCAACATCCAGAATCCTTCCAAGGTTTTCTGGAGGTTTGATATCTTGACCAACACCCAGAATTCCTCCAATTTTTTCTGGAGGTTTAATGTCCTTGCTCAACATCCAGAATTCTTCCAAGGTTCTCTGGATGTTTAATGTCCTTGCTCGGCATCTAGAATTCTTCCATGGTTTTCTGGATGTTTAATGTCCTTGACTGACATCCAAAATTCTTCCAAAGTTAGAGCTGTGTATAGAAGCAGAGTTAATATTGAAGCGTCAGGCTGCTGAAATGCAGCTGGGAGGTTGGGCAGTCTTGGATGGATGATTTCAATCAAGCAGGTGTTCAACTTTCAAGTCAACGGTAGGGAGGAAATTTAAGAAGCCCATGTGCATTTATGATAGACGTCTATCTTCTTTCCCCCTACTTTTCAAAAAGATGACATTTTATTTTTTTCTCTTTGGTGAATTCCACCTCCATCACAGATCCAGGGAAATCTCCTTCTGTCAGGAAAACAAAAATAGCGAAACCAGAGATCAGGAGAAAGGAGAGACCATAATTTCTTCAATTACATTCCTCCAATCCTAACGAATACTTTGATATTGGCTGTCCAGAATGATGCATCCGGTAGAAAGTATGTTAGAATGTATTCCTGCCAAAGGAGAGTGAATCTATCTCTCCTAAGTTTTAGATGGTTGGCTGACTCTCCTTTTATAGCCTACCTGTCTTCCTCCCTTTGATCCAATACTAGCAAACCACCTCCTAGAGAAGGATTTATCTCCTATTTATCTCCCGCTCTAAATGCCTCCGTGTGTGGCTTTTTCATGGAAAAAAAGAGGATTGTTGCAGTCTGCTTCTCATCTGTGTTGCATCTCAGCAAATAAACGCAGACACACAAACCCTACTCACAGTAGGAATCTTTTCTCTGCTGGAGATCGCCGATTGTTCTGTCTAGTCATTGAGAGGTAGGAGCTCAATTAATAATAAGCCGGGCTAAAATTGCAAGCAGCCAACACCTCCTAGCTCTAAAGCTGGGCTGGAGGCAGGGAAATAGAAGCATGCTTTCGCTCCAGAATAGAGTTGGAAGGGACCTTGTCCAACCCCCTGCTCAAGCAGGAGATCCTCTACCATTCCAGACCAGTGGCTGTCCAGTCTCTTCTTAGAAACCTCCAGTGATGGAGCACAACTTCTGAAGGCAAGTCGTTCCACTGATTAATTGTTCTCACTGTCAGGAAATTCCTCCTTAATTCCAGGTTGCTTCTCTCCTTGATTAGTTTCCATCCGTTGCTTCTCATCTTGCCTTTTGGTGCTTTGGAAAACAACTTGACACCCTCTTCTTTGTGGCAGCCCTTCAAATATTGAAACACTGCTACCGTGTTTCCCCAAATATAGGACCAGGTCTTATATTAATATTTGCTGCAAAAGACCCATTAGGGCTTATATTCTGGTTAGGACTTATTTTGGGGGAAATACGGTACTAAATGTGTCCGTCTGGCTGACGATCTTAACTGGGGTTTATTTTGGGGGGTGGGGCTTATATTACGAGCATCCTGAAAAATCATGCTAGGGCTTATTTTCCAGTTGGGTCTTATTTCCGGGGAAACACGGTATCATGTCACTCCTAGTCCTTCTTTTCACTAGACAAGCCCTATCCAATTCCTGCAACTGTTCTTCATGTGTTTTAGTCTCCGGGCCCTTCTTTTATATGCATGCACAAGTCTTGTCTGGATTCTCACCTGTCCTCTTTTGTTAGAGCATCTTTCACATCATTAGATCCACTTAAATGCAAATGATCTGATTTGTTCTGAAGGGTTGTATGGGTACACCATGTGCCTGTCAACTTTATTGATCTCTATGTTTGATTGGGGGGGGAAGCAGAAGGGGAAATTAGATCTGATGGGTGTCAACGCTGCTAACATTGGATGTTCCCGCTCTGACAACTGATGAAACTGCAGCCATGTTCTCTTCTCCTTTATCATGCTTTTTCTTACTTTTGGAAATCAGGTGCAGCGGGGTTGGGGGTTGGGATGTAAGTTCAGCTAGCCATAATAACAACGCTGCTGTGGGCACCCAAGGACAAGCTGATAACGTTTTGGCGGGCTGAGGAGCTGAGGAGAAAGCCCGCGCTTTAAGCTAATTGGGGAATGTGCTTTATGACAGTTTATTGGGGGTGGGAATTGTACTTTGTATCCTGAGGAAGGGAATTTAGTTTTGGGGTTCAACTATGTAGTGCCGATACTTTGTTTCCCGAATAAAATGTTCTTTAAGGAAGAATTTTGCCTCGAAGTTCTTTTGATGGGCTTCATCTATCGCAGACCTGTCAAACTCGTGACGTCACGTGACATCGTGCAATGTATCTGGACAGTTTTGCCATTGCCGGCAATGGGGCGGGCGCGGCTTCCATGTGACGCGTCCGCCCGCGGGCCGGCAGTTTGACACCCCTGATCTATCGGAACCATGACGATGGGTATGAACGGAGAGGCAGCCAAGTAGCCCCTGAATTCTGTTACTTCAGGCCAATCGTGGTTACTAATGGCAAAATTTGGCCTAGAGAATGGGACAATAGAATGATTGGGTTTCAACCAGGTTAGCAACCTGAACCATAGGGTCACTGATGACCTCTCTCTCAATGTCATGAGGACCTTAATCTCTTGGGACCTTGGGAAAAACATGATTAGCATTTTCTTAGAGGAGAGAAATAATTCAAGTTGACCACTGCCTTTCCAATCTAAACTAATTTCTCCAGAAGCTTTGAAACTGACTTGAGATGGATGCTGGAGAACTGTTTAAAAAGGTGTGGTGGAATGGATAAAAGCACCAGTCCAGAAAGCAGAAGACCATGAGTTCTAGTCCTACCTTAGACCCAAAGACAACTGGGTGACTTTGAACTGGAATCCCTCTCTCTCGGTCTTAAGAAAAAGGTGACAAGGACAGACAACGTCTGAAAAATGTGCTCAAGAAAAATGGTAGGGACTTATTCAGGAACTTGCCAAGAGTCAAGATGGACTCGAAAGATATATCATTGTATATTCCATTTGAAAATTCAGTGTCAGGGGCAAAGAATCAGGGCCATACGTTAAGTTGCAGTTCAGAATACTTATTGCTCGTGCCTACACACAAGAATCTAGTCGACTAAAGTTCAACACTAAATTGGCACCAGATAAGGGTCAACAGAATTCAGGAGGAGTTGTGGTTTGGACCGTTTGTGGCAACGTAACAACTCTAGGCTGATGACTCCTTTAACTCCACCTCCCAGCTCTGCCCACTCTTCTCCATTCAATGGCAATCCCATTAAATTTCCAGACTCGTGGAATATCAAAAGTCCATTGACTCAATGGTTCCAATCAAACACTACTTCTCCAGTAATCCTTTCTGGATATATGGTGCCCACGTTCCACTCTATAACCACCAGTGAGATCATTTTTTGCTTGACTTCCTAGAAAGATATTGCTGAGATCTCTGCTTTGTTCAACGCCGGCATGCAAAGTTCATCTCTGTCAGTTTGCAGTGGGCTGGTGGCCTTTCGCTAATTAAATTTAATTAGAAAGCCTCCTGAGATTTTTTTTTTCTTTTTTTTAATATCCCTCGCTGAGTGAGGATAACATGAGCACACTGCAATTCCTCCCCTCTCCCATCTCCTCCTGAAATGTTAATTAGATGAAGGACATGTTAGGTTTGGAGGGAGAGAGAACTGTCTTGCAAACCTATAAAATAAACAGATTGATTTAATTTTAATCTGCTTTCATGGTGATGCATATTGATAACAGGTTTCTGTCTCCCAGGACTGGAGAAACCATAGACTGTAATATGAATCTGAGGGTACATTATGCAGGTTTAAATAGCTTATATTTTGCTAGGTCACTCTCTTGCAAAATAAGATGGAATCCGCTAGGAGAATGAGGGACTCTGAGTTGTTTTCCATTTTGATTTACAATGAATGAAGCCGACAAGACTCTCTAAAGAAGAGTTTGGCAATCAAAATCAAGATATAACCCATCCCAGAGCTGAGATCTGTTCATTTCCACCTCCTATTCTATGATAAACATCCTTTTGTCGTAGAAAGCCATAGGTGTCATGGTTCCGACTGATGAAACTCTTCAAAGAACTTCGAGGCATTGTTTACCTTAAAGAATCTTTACTTGAGCAGCATAACATGGGCATATACATAGGCCAAGCCAAAAACTGGATTCCCCTCCCCTTAGCACACAGTGTCAAACACAATTCCCTCCTCTAATTAACAGTCATAAATCACATTCCCCAGTTAGTTTGAAATGCAGACTTTCCCTCCATTACTCCAACCCGCCATTTCTTATCATCTCTTATTTCAAAAGCCCTGAATTCACACACTATTACCATATTGTTATGTCTAACTAACTCCCATCACATTCCTCCACCTCTCCCAGTATCATCTAATTCTAAGAGTAAAGCATGAGAACGAAAAAGGCTGCATCTCCATATGTTGTCAAAGCAAGAACATCCAGTGTTAGCAGCGTTGACATCAGGTTTTGAACACACCCAGAGTGGAATTTTGTCCTTCAAAACTTATGTTACCTTCTTTAGTTTGATCCTAAAAGCTTGGCCCTTGAGCCCAGCCCTACTTATCCTATCCTCATCCTTGGTCTCTAACTACAGCTAGTCCTCTACTTACGACCACAATTTGAGCCCAAAATTTCTGTTGCTAAGCGGAACATTTGTTAAGCAAACTTTGCCTCGTTTTATGACTTTCCTTGTCGTGGTTGTTAAGTGAATCACTGCAGTTGTTAAGTTAGTAACATGGTGTCTGGGTGGATCTGGCTTCCTCCATTGACTTTGCTTGTCAAGAGGTCGCAAAAGGGGATCACGCGATTCCCAGGATATAAATACGAGTCAGTTGCCAAGCATTTGAATGTTGATCACGTGACCATGGGGATGTTGCAATGGTTGTAAGTGTGAAAAATGGTCATAAGTCCCTTGTTTCAGGGCTGTTGTAACTTTGAATGGTCACTGAAGAAGTTATTGGAATTCAGGGACTATCTATATTTCCAAGCTGGCAAATTCATGATAGTCTCATGTGTGCATGCAACTAAAAACCAGCCACAAAAATGTCCACCTTATAATTTTTGCCGTGGCTTGTGATTAAAAATGAAGTAAATGATCTAGTGCACATAAATATTTGTTTAAAAATAAAAGCAAGGCTTTTGCTCCCTCTTGGTTAAAAATACATCTGCAGAATTGATGGCTCATCAAACCGAGTCTGGCATCCTAAACCAGGATTACTCAATGCATCACTGGTTTTATCAACTGTTGGCCCAAATTCATGTAGAAATGAAGCCGGGGGACCTAATATTTGCAACTTGGTATGTTAGCAGATTTAGCAGAACCTGAGTTTTAAAATATAAGGCATATTTACTGGCTACTCATGGATCATGCTAAGTCAAGGTTTGTTTAACACAACTTGTAGAACCATGGTCTGTGGAATAACACAAAAAGCCAAATAAATTATGGATATGGGGTCTCCTGCCTGAGATTGGACCAGAAGACCTTCAAAGTACCTTCCACTACTCTACTCTACTCTACTCTACTCTACTCTACTCTACTCTACTCTACTCTACTCTACTCTATTCTATTCTATTCTATTCTATTCTATTCTATTCTATTCTATTCTATTCTATTCTATTCTATTCTATTCTATTCTATTCTATTCTATTCTATTCTATTCTATTCTATTCTATTCTATTCCGCTGGAGATTAAAAGACTAGCTATTACACAGAGTGTGATGATCTACTAATCTCATTGTCTGATTAGAACATAGAATAATAGAGTTGGAAAGGATATTAAAGGTTTTTCTAGCCCAACCCCTTGCTCAAGCAGGAGACCCCATGCCATTCCAGACAAATGGCTGTCCAATCTCTTCTTAAAAACCTCCAGTGTTGGAACACCCACAACTTCTGGAGGCAAGTTGTTCCACTGATTAATTGTTCTAAGTGTCAGGAAATTTCTCCTTAGTTCTAGCTTAATTCTCTCCTTGATGAGTTTCCATCCGTTGCTTCTTGTCCTGCCTTCTGGTTCTTTGGAGAATAGCTTGACTCCCTCTTCTTTGTGGCAGCCCCTTAGATATTGGAACACTACTATCATGTGGGAGATAATAGAATAACAGAGTTGGAAGGGACCTTGGAGGTCTTCTAATCCAACCCCCTGTTCAAGCAGGAGACCCTATCCCATTTCAGACAAATGGTTGTCCACTCTGTTCTTGAAAACCTCCAGTGATGGAGCATCCACACCTTCTGGAAGCAAATTGTTCCCCTGATTAATTGTTCTCACTGTTAGGAAATTTCTCCTTAGTTCCAGGTTGCTTCTCTCCTTGATGAGTTTCCATCTGTTGCTTCTTGTCTGGCCCTCAGGTGCTTTGGAGAATAGATTGGCCCCCTCCTCTCTGTGACAGCCCCTCAAACATTGGAAGACTGCTATCACCCCTAGTCCTCTTCTTTAGACTAGACATACCTCGTTCCCTCAAGCGTTCATCATATGATTTAGCCTCCAGAGCCTTGATCATCTGTGTTGCTCTTCTCTGCACTCTTTCCAGGCCCTCTGCATCTTTTTTATATTGTGGTGATACAAAAGATGATACAAGAGGTTAGTAAGCCTCTCAATCTTCTCCAATGTTGGATTTGGAGAAGGAACAAGGAACAAGCAAAGAGCCCTGGTGACACTGATGCTCTGAATTCATTTAGATTCACTGGGCTCATCTGGAATGTCAAACTGATTTGGCCAAAATGAATTGATGGATTGATATGGTTCATTAAACCAGTCTGAATCTGTCTGGCCAGTTTGCTTCTTTTGCTTGATGGGCTTTCCCCAAATTAGGTCTGAAGCAGTTTGACAAAGCGGGATCGGCTTTTTCCGAATTCAAATAATCGGATCAAATTCGGTTGACTTTCTGAATCTGTTCCAACAGTAGAATCGGAGGCCTTTGTCGTGGGCTTTGGCAAGATTTGGGGGAAATGAAGTGGACAAAACTTCAGCTCGTTCTTCAACCTATTTCTCCATGTCCTCCAGCTGCTTTGATCTTCTCGCCTGCTCCCCCACCGAAATAATTTTCAAAAGAAAGTCAAGTCAAATCATTTTAAAAAAAAACTAAAAAAAACAGAGCCTCTGATGGTTAGAAAAGCAGACAGGTGAACTGAGCTGAGAACACAACTGGCCCTTAGTGATGTTTCTGCACTCTTTTGTCTTTGCCACCCAGCTGTTCCACTTTTCACAACACTTAAGTGACAATTTCACAGCCATTACCAGCCTGCAGTAATGATGGGCCGGGAGCTTGCGTGTAAACTGGTTGTAAACTACGAAATCCTGGGACAAAGTCATGGGCAGCTCTTAAAACAGGCATTGGGAATAAATAGATTAATAAAAGCTTGCATTTTTTTTTTAATGGCACAGTCTGAAGCATTCTTAGCACCCCAGGAAACATGGCATTTAGTGGAACAGGCATTGTTAATACAAAACCGTGATTCTTGGCGGTTGAACTTCAGTTTTCCTAGCAATCATAGATGTAGGTTTTAAGATGAGTCTCAGTCCTGGAGATAAGTTTTGCCTATGAGTTTGCTTTTGGGGACCATTCAACTGTTCTCCATGGTGGTTACTTCAAAAAACGATACTCATACAGGTTAGTCCTTGACTTATAATCATTCATTTAGCGACCGTTTCAAATTGCACTGCAAAAGGGGCCGACTGGCCAGCCATGTTGGTTTGAACATGTGGGGTCCTTGGTGCTCTCTGAGCCTAATCAAGGAATCACCAAGGAGACTCCCACCAACACTGAAAGGCCAAGCCACCTGTCTATAAACAAAGAGCAAAGCCCGCTCCCTCCTAGCACTGCTGATGTTACCTAGCTGGGTAGCGAAATGTCAGAAAAGGAAACAACTAAGCTTGGAGAAAGAGAGGGGAAGGAAGGAAGGTAAATGGATGGGAAGGAAGGAAGGAAGGAAGGAAGGAAGGAAGGAAGGAAGGAAGGAAGGAAGAAAGAAAGATAAATGGATGGGTGGGGAGGGAAGGAAGGAATGGAAGGAAGGAAGATAAATGGATGGGTGGAGAGGGAAGGAAGAAAGAAGGAAGGAAGGAAGATAAATGGATAGGTGGGAAGGAAGGGAGGGAGGGAGAAAAGGAAGGAAGGAAGGAAGGAAAGGACAGGGAGGGAAGGAAGGGAGGGAGAGAGGGAGGGAGAAAGGAAGGAAAGAAGGAAGATAAATGGATGGGTGGGGAGGGAGGGAAGGAAGGAGGAAGGAAGGAAGATAAATGGATAGGTGGGAAGGAAGGGAGGGAGGGAGAAAAGGAAGGAAGGAAGGAAGGAAAGGACAGGGAGGGAAGGAAGGGAGGGAGAGAGGGAGGGAGAAAGGAAGGAAAGAAGGAAGATAAATGGATGGGTGGGAAGGGAGGGAGGGAGAAGAAGGAAGGAAGGAAGGAAGGAAGATAAATGGATGGGTGTGGAGGGAAGGAAGGAGGAAGGAGGAAGGAAGGAAGGAAAGAAGGAAGATAAATGGATGGGTGGGAAGGGTGGGAGGGAGAAAAGGAAGGAAGGAAGGAAAGGACAAAGGGAGGGAGGGAGAGGAAGGAAGGAAGGAAGGAAGACAAATGGATGGGGAGGGAGGGAGGGAGAAAAGAAGGGAATGGTAATGAAATATTCAGGAATTATATTAAAACAAGCTTGGAGAACAAACCACAGCTAAAACCTAAAACCCAAGCTGCAGAAAAGCATCTCCGAGAACCTCTCTGGTGTATCTCCTACCTTCTGTCTTTTCTGCGCCAGGCAGAGAAATAAACTGTTCATTCAAGTGAACGATGGATAAGACCCTGCACAGGTAAGCTGGTTTTTATTACATTCTCCCTTTTTCCCCCTTTTTTTTCCTTTTCATATCGCAGCGTGTCTGCTTTGAGAGACCCCTGCATTTTTGAAGGGCCGGTAATGAGGAACACAGTGAAAGATGGATGGAGCAATTGAAGGGGGGCCCAAAAAAAAAAAAAAAAAGGCATTTCCTGCCGCGTTGTTCATATAGTCTCTTCTTTCTCCCAGGGTGAAGGTGAAGAGAGGGGTGAAAGTTGTCAGCATCCGAGCCAGCAACCCGTACATCTGGGAAGTCCAAAAGAGCGTGGATTATATGGGGAAGAACTCCCCAGCGGTGATATTTTGCCAGAGAAAAACAGCCGGAAGAAGGTAGGCCTCGATTTTTGGATCCCAGTGGCTTCTTTCTGAACCATTTTCAGATCGTATCCCAAAGACGCTCTTTCACGAAGCAACTGGACTTTCTTGTTTTTTCTTTGAAGACCTTTCGCTTCTCCTCCAAGAAGCTTCTTCAGCATCTGACTGGATGGTGGGGGAATGGAAGGATTTATACTCCTTGCAGACAGCTGGTCATTTGCCTTCTTTCAGAGAGCCGTTGAGGCCACCTGGAGGCTTGTCTGTGTCCTCAGGGTTACCTGAGTGGTGCTTCTTGGGACTTCAGCAGAAGTTGAAGTGCTGAACTGCTGAAGTTCCAAGAAGGCTCCACACCCATTTACAGTATTCAGGTGAACCTGAGGAGACAGGTAAGCCTCCAAATGGCCTCAATGACTCTCTAAAAGAAGGCAAAGGACCAGCTGTCTGCAAGGAGTATAAATCCTTCCATTCCCCACCATCCAGTCAGATGCTGAAGAACCTTCTTGGAGGAGAAGCGAAAGGTCTTCAAAGAAAAACAAGAAAGTCCAGTTGCCTCCTGAAAAAACCACCTTTGGGACAACCATGACCTGGATTGACTGAGAACCTTCCTAGATTTTTAGATCATAGGTCAGATAGTCTACATCTTCTTCCTGGGAGCGTGATTTCCCACCTTCCCGCCTTCCCTGGAAATGCAGGTGGTCCTCAACTTATGACCACAATTGAGCCCAAACCTTCTCTTACTGAGAACAGTTGCTAAATGAATTTTGCCCTGTTTTATGACCTTTCTTGCCACAGTTGTTAAGTTAGTAACGTGATTGTGAAGGGAATCCATGGACTTTGCTCGTCAGAAGGTTTGCAAAAGGAGAGCACAGGACCGCGGGATGCTGCGACCGTCATAAATATGAGTCAGGCCATCGGTAGATTGGTTGTGTGGTTCTGGATTCCTCCTACCCTTAAAGACGTGGAAAATGTGTGATATTTTCAAGGAGATGGGATCCAAAACCCGCAGAGCTGATGGTCACCTCCTTCTGCAGCCCACCTGAGCTCAGGATGTTTCTGGTGGTGAAAATCAAGCTATCCCTTTGCCATCTGTGGTTCCAGCATTCACCCAAGGTCACATGCTTGATGTATGGGTGGTTTAGAGGTTTCTTATCCATGTGCAAAAGGGCAGGTGGGCTTTGTTATATAGGTGGAATAGAACAGAACAGAACAGAATATAGGATGGGATGGGGTGGCGTGGCGTGGCGTGGCGTGGAGTGGAGTGGAATGGAATGGAATGGAATGGAATGGAATGGAATGGAATAGAATAGAATAGAATAGAATAGAATAGAATAGAATAGAAAATTAAATAATAGAATAGAATAGAAAATTAAATAATAGAATAGAATAGAATAGAATAGAATAGAATAGAATAGAATAGAATAGAATAGAATAGAATAGAATAGAAAATTAAATAATAGAATAGAATAGAATATTGAATGGAATGAAATGGAATAGGATACGATACGATACGATACGATAGAAATAAGGAATAGAATATGGGATAGAGTAGAGTAGAGTAGAGTAGAGTAGAGTAGAGTAGAGTAGAGTAGAGTAGAGTAGAGTAGAGTAGAATAGAATAGAATAGAATAGAATAGAATAATAACTTTATTGTCATTTAGAATGTACCTTAAACTATGAGGAGCAACTCATAGTTGCTTGATCATCTAAAACCTCACCATCCATGGTGGGTTGGCTGGAACAGAACTCTAATGAAAAAGTGGGCCACCAGCTGAAGACTTCTATTTTGAGTCAACCCCAAACTTGACTATCACGTTCAGTCCTGTTTGGTCCATCAGCTGCCAAGAGCGCCTGCTTGGGTATTAAATATCCTTAGTTGTGGACAGTGATAGGCCACGCAGAAGCTTCCTTGTGTTGCACATCGCATTCTCTGACCAGGATAAGAGGTTCATGTGCATAAGGGTTCAACTGGGGCGGTGAAATATCAGAGGGAAGCTAGTTGGCAGTCTGGAAAAGAGTGATTTATAACTAGCCACGCAGGGTTCAGGCCAAAGTGTCTCCAAAAAGCAAAACCCACGGTCCTCTACCGTTGATGATGTTTCTTAGTTGGGTAATGAAATGTCTACAAGGAAACAGACAAGCTCAGGACTCCACAATCCTCCTCCACTCCGTAAACCCCACTCCATTCTAGCACTGGTGATGTTACCTGGTTTGGTAATGAAATGTCTACAAGAAAACCACCAGGCTCAGAGAGCGCCAAGGACCTCACAGTCCTCCTCCTCCTCCTCTTACTCCCCTCTCCTCCTCCTCTCTGCAAACCCCACTCCCTTCTAGCATTGCTGATGTTACCTAGTTTGGCAATGAAATGTCTACAAGAAAACCACCAAGCTCGGAGAGCACCAAGGACCCCATAGTCAGTCCTTCCTTCCTTCCTTCCTTCCTTCCTTCCTTCCTTCCTTCCTTCCTTCCTTCCTTCCTTCCTTCCTTCCTTCCTTCCTTCCTGCCTTCCTTCCTTCCCCTCCCTCCCTCCCTCCTCCCTCCCTCCCTCCTCCTCTCCATAAATTCTACTTCCTTCTAGCACTGATGATGTTACCTAGTTTGGTAATGAAATGTCTACAAGAAAACCACCAAGCTCAGAGAGCACCACACTTCTTCTCCTTCTCCTCCTACTCTTTCTCCTCCATTCTGCAAACCCCACTCCCCTCTAGCCCTGATGATGTTACTCAGCTGGGTAATGAAATGTCTGCAAGGAAACAGCCAAGCTCAGAGAGGACCCCCCAGTCCCCAAAGGTCATCATCCCTGTTCTGAGAGGTGCCCATTGGTAGTTGTTACAACCCATATGCCTCTTGCCACAAATTATGTAGCAAGAAACAAAAAAAAAGAATTTCATGTTGCGTTCTTTATTTCCGACATTTTGATCCCCAAAAGCAGTATTTCTCAATCCCAGCAGCTTGTGTGGACATCAACTCCCAGAATTCCCCAGCCAGCCAACTTTAAGATGCACGGACTTCACCTCCCAGAATTCCCCTGCCAGCAACTAATAGGTTATGTGGACTTCAACTCCCAGAATTCCCCATCCAGCACGCTACCTGGGGAACTCCACACATCTTAAAATTGCTGAGCTTGAGCTATGCTGAGCTAAAGGAAATGGAGGAAAAGGAAGCAGTGTGTGTGTGTGTTTGTGTCTGTGTCTGTGTGTGTACGGGCACACACTCGTATGGGGGGGGAGGGGAAGATGGTTGGAATGTTGTCCAATTCCCTTGTACCGTTTCTTCAAATTAAGAGCTTTAAAAGATGAATGCCTGGCTAATTGCAATCCATGGTTTGTAGCTTGAACTCTCCAGGAGGAATTAAAAATGCTTCCTCGTCAATCTTGTTAGTGAATTTTCAAGCCACGTTTCAAGATGTGGATTTATAGCTCCTCCGCTTTTCCCTCCTCCCGCCCCGATGATGTGAAACTTACCTCTTGAGCAGTCAGCATTTCGGAAGCTGGCGATTCCGTTAGGACGCCGTGGTGGTGACCCCTCTCCGATCTTCTCCTGTTCTGGAATGAAGGAGTCCCTGCGGATTTTACTCCCTGGCTGACTCTCATCTCCATTTCAAGGCCATTGAGTCAGCGCTGTCTGGAGACATTTCCGCGGTCATGTGGCCGGCATGACCTCACAGAGCGCTGTTCCATTCCCACCAAAGTGGTGCCTATTGATCTATTCGCATTTGCACGGTTTCGAACTGCTAGGCTGGCAGGAGCTGGGAAGAGGACGGGAGCTCACCCCATCGCATGGCGTTCGGGTCTCAAACGTGGGCTGCCAGCTTTCCAGCCGAGAAGCCCAGTGTCTTAACCGCTGAGCCACCGCGCCGCTTGGAACGAAAGTGGTTCCATTTTTCCCCAAGACTTCGATGGACTGGCAATCGCCCGATGCTCTACCGAAAGCTTTGGAGGACCCTACTGTTCTGTCCCAGCCTACGCATGTCCTTGTTACTTCACAAAGACAACCCCTCTTTTAACAGTAGACTGGAAAATAAACCCTTTTTATTTGAGTTACAGACCTGATAATTGTCCCAGAAAAACAAAAGCAACAGAACACTTTTCCAACTGAGTCAAACAGAAAATAATTCACAAGCAAAATAAACAGACCATGATCTCTTGACACTGAAGTTCTTTGCAAACGGTTGCCTCCAGCAACCAGCTCTGCCCACACATTCCCTTTTTGTTACGCAGCCCCCAAGGCGTGGCTTCTCACTGCTTTCTCCTCCTTCCCTGGAGTCGCCCCATTGCCTCCCTCTGTCCTACTCGTGTGACCTGTCTACGTTTACGAGCGTCTCTGAGGTCTTCCAGCTGTGCTTCCTCCGAGTCTGACTCAGCTTCCCAGCACAGCTGGCTCTCAGCTTGATCACGAGTGGAAGGACCAGCCTCTTCATTAGTTTGTAAGTCCTGCAGCTCATCAGAGCCTCCCTCCGACTCTGATGGTTCTCCAGGCTCCTCCTCCTCCTCCTCCTCCTCCTCTGATTCCTCAGACTCAACTACTGGGATCACAGGCTGGCACGGAATCACAACACCTACATTCCAAAGGACATGATGGGATCGGATGAACCACAAAACTGAACAAATCTAAATTGTGTTGGCTTTCATTTACAATCCACTTGATCAAAGAGAACATCAGGATTCCTCCCTTGGGTCAGGTTGTAGAGAACGATTGGATGAGGAAGCTTGGCCGGTGATGGGATCAAGACCCATGTTCCTTCTGAGCTTGGAGTTTTCACTGGTCCACCCATCCATGTCCATTTATGATGTCTTTGGATGAGCTGCCTTGAAGGAAGGGTACAGGGAGTCCTCTTTTAATGACCGGTCATTATTTCATGAGTCCTGCCTTGAAGGAAGGGTAAAGGGAGTCCTCATGTAATGACCGGTCATTATTTCATGAGTCCTGCCTTTGAGAAAGGGTACATGGAGTCCTCTTTTAATGACTGGTCATTATTTGATGAGTCCTGCCTTGAAGAAAGGCTACAGGGAGTCCTTGTTTAATGACCGGTCACTGTTTGAAGTTACGACAGAGCCCCCCTCCCACAAAAGCCACTTACAATCTGGTTCTGGCAGCACACAGATGTGCACGGACACACAAACACACACACACAAGGTTACATGACTCCATTTACAGCCAGTTGCAGCCTTCCACGATCTCGTGACCCCAATTTATAATCCTTTTTGCCGGCTTCCACCCTTTTCATCCAGTTTCTTGCGAATAAACAGATTTGCTTCAACAACCCCACAACGTTCTCTTAAGGATGCCTGTGCTTGCTTCACAAGCACCACAAGCAAAGTTGTAAAATTGGGTTGCTCTCCACTTTACAACTTACGATGGAAATTCCGGGCGCCACTAACGTCATAACTTGAGGACCGCCTGTTTACAACCCAGAAAACATTTCAGGATCCTTTCCCTCACTTCCGTTTTGGGAGCCTGTGATAGAAAGAGGAAAGAATGGGTTTCCCCCGATTGGTTTCCTTGGGGAAAAAAACCCCTGTATTTTTATGGTTTCGACGTCAATAAATCAGTACTGGGAGTTAATTGGCTTTTATAATTTCAGCCTTGACATCCCTTCCTTCCAATTCTGCCTGCCTCGATCTTCTTCTATCTTCTAAGAAATCAGAGCTATAAAAGGGCAACATTAATTAACTAGGGACTCTTCCGTGCTTTTGTGTCATCGGTGGCTTTTCAGTGGATTGGGGAAGCGGCATTAATAAAGCTACTTTGCTACCACAGGTGAAACTTCCCAGATTAAAGGGATGCTCACACAAGTGACAAAACAGCCAGGCAGCGTCGACGTCATTCTTATCGGTATTTTCAAATATATCACTCTTTCTGTTTGCAAATGCTCCGAGTGCAAAACCCTTATTGTAATGAGATTAACATACCAATATTATCAGAAGCAGCAGGGTGTTTGGGAATGAATATTAACTGCGAGTATTATGGTTTGGCATTGGAATAGCTAATTAAGCCCATCTGTCAAATAGCATTTGAATCCCCCCCCCCTTAAAAAAAAACAACTACTTGTTATCAGCTTGGGATAACGTCTTGAAGCCACATTTTTGTTTTCCCAAATACTCTCTAGTGGGGTTCAAAGGTACAGGTTGGTTAAAAAATAGCCTGGGATTTTGGAGGATGGGTGGAAATCTCCTTATGGATGAGAAATAAAAGATGGTCCAGTGACCTGAGTTTCCTCCTTCTGCTCCACCAATGTTTTGTTTGAAACGTGGGTTTCAACTCTTCCTGAGCTTGAGGTCCTACAGATGTGCTCGCTGGGTATTCCTGAAGATTCCTAGCAAAAGAAAAAGATCCAAACCAAATAAGGTAGAAACATTCTTCTTCGGGAATTCCGATCTTGTGGAAGATATCCGGGTGAATTAAAAGGAGGGCCAACGTGGGTGGCCACAAGGGAGACAAATGATAAGGTCGTCATGTAAATATCATGAGTTTGATATCAAGATTGGAGGAGGAGGAGGAGGAGGAGGAGAGGAAGAGGAGGAAGAAAGAAGGAAGGGTGGAAGGAAGGAAGGAAGGAAGGAAGGGTGGAAGGAAGGAAGGAAGGAAGGAAGGAAAGACAAGGAGAAGGAAGGAAGGGAGAGCATAAGAGAGGAGGAGGAGGGGAAGGGGAGGAAGAAAGAACGAAGGGTGGAAGGAAGGAAGGGTGAAAGAAAGGAAGGGAAGGAAGGAGAAAGGAGAGGAGAGAAGGGGATGGGGATGGGAAAGGCGATAGGTATGTGAGTTTTTATAGAGTTCGATCATTGTTGCTAGGAGCCAGTGAGTAAGTCAAATCATACCATCTGCATCTCTTTTTATAACAGTTTAGTCCAGGGGTCCTCAACCCCCGGGCCGTGGACCAGTACCGGGCCGTGGCATGCCAGCAACCGGGCTGCACAAACAAGCAAAGCAGCACACAAAACCACGCACCCTCCGGTCCGCGGAAAAACCTCTCTCCACGGAACCGGTCCCTGGTGCCCAAAAAGGTTGGGGACCTCTGGTTTAGTAGATCAAGGGTATTTCGAAATGCAGTATATCTCACACTCAAGAAAGCATATTTGGCAAAATATCCTTGTGGACCAGCTGGATAAAGAACAGCAATGTGGTCTGGATTAGGAGCCCACAGCCCACGTGAAAGTCATACGGCAGAAATGCAGTCTCCTTTTTAGAGATAATCTAGCGGTACGCAATCATCTCATCTTGCACCACACAACTATGGGTGCACCCTCTTTAACTGATGAGGACCCTCTCCTCTCCTGCAATAGCAAAGCAAGCCATTTGGGGGCAGGGGACCCCCCCCCGAGAACGACCCATTACTTCTGCCCTGCCCTCTGGTGCCCCAAAGAATAAGCCAATCCCCTCTTCTTTTCATTTTCATTTACCCCAGGTATTGGGTCCTTTTATGCTTGGCAACTGATTCTCATTTTGGCAGCCTAACTTTAAATTATTTACCATCCAGCTTTTTGAGTGAGTCAGAGTCCCATTCTTGTAACCTGTTGCAGCTGCAGAAATGTTCCTCTGGGACTCTCTGGGACATTGTAATTCCCAAAATGAGACACACACACACCACTTCCAAGTTTTGGCAACTCACCCTGCATCAATATTCCAGACAAGGAATAAGGGATGGAAACTGATCAAGGAGAAATTCAACCTAGAAATAAGGAGAAATTTTCTGACCGTGAGAACAATCAACCAGTGGAACAGAAGTTGCCTCCAGAAGTTGTGGGAGCTTCATCACTGGAGGCTTTCAAGAAGAGACTGGACGGCCATCTGTCAGAAATGGCGTAGGGTCTCCTGCTTGGGTGGGGGGTTGGACTAGATGACCCACAAGGTGCCTTCCAACTCTGTTATTCTATTCTATTCTAAATTAAACTATAGCGGCTCCAATAACTATTGTATGGCTTCCTGGTGTTCATTAAAATGTTTCATAAACCCAGTATTGTATTGTAGATCACCGCTAATGTAGTATATGTGTGTTTTAATGAGTTGGGGGCCCTCGGATCATTTCCCTTGCAATGCTTCACTCTCCCCCCCCCAAGAGGCATTTTATGGGAAGAGGACAAGGAAAATTGCCGATGGCTGCAAAAATAACATTTTGTAAAAGGTGTTCCATCCTGTTGGGAGAAATAGATTTCAATTTACAATGTTGTAGGAGAGTGGAGTTGCAAGACTACAGAGAGACACACCGTGCTTGATGCTTGGGGCAGGAGATGTTTTTTTTTTTTTTGCGGTGGTCTGTAATTATAATTAACTACATTGAGAGTGCATTGCGGGAAACTCTGCTTTTTACCAGTGGGAAAACTCTTCTTTTGCGCTGTAGAGGCACAATAATGGGCAGCCCCTCCCGACAGGACTTCTCATTTTGTCCACAGTGCAGACTAGATAGTAGCAGAGACCCAAAATAACTTTAGAACATCAGAAGATGGAGGATTGAGCTTGCCCCAGTCAACAAGGAACTGTCTGTTTATTTGTCCTGCGTGAGGGCAAAGGATCTGGGTTCTTTTAAGTGAAAACTCAAAAGCAAAAGGAGACCTAGCTAAATAATTGAACAACAACAACAAAAACATATCTGAGGATCTATTCTTTGTGTTTACCCAATGACTGTTTTAAGAGAGTACAGAGAAGAGCAACAAAGATGATTAGGGGGCTGGAGGCTAAAGCATACAAAGAACGGTTGCGTAAATTGGGTTAGTTTAATGACAAGAAGGACGAGGGGTGACATGATAGCAGCGTTCCAATATCTGAGTGGCTGCCACCGAGAAGAGGGAGTCAAGATGTTCTCCAAAGCACCAGAAGGCAGGACAAGAAGCAACAGATGGGAACTAATCAAGGGGAGAAGCAACCTGGAATTAAGGAGAAATTTCCTAAGAGTGAGAACAGTTAACCAGTGGAACGACTTGCTTCCAGAAGTTGTGGATGCTCCATCACTGGAGGTTTTTAAGAAGAGACTGGACAACCATTTGTCTGAAATGGGATAGGGTCTCCTGCTTGAGCAGGTGGCTGGATTAGAAGACCTCCAAGGTCCCTTCCAACTCTGTTATTCTATTACCTCCCACACGATAATAGTGTTCCAATATCTCAGGGGCTGCCCCAAAGAAGAGGGAGTCAAGCTATTCCCCAAAGCACCTGAAAGCAGGGCAAGAAGCAACGGATGGAAACTAATCAAGGAGAGAAGCAACAGAGAACTAAGGAGAAATGTCTGAAGCCTGGGCAGGACATGATGCAAAGTTTAAACCCATGTTGTGATGGAATCCGTCGTCTCATCCTTGAAAACGGGGCCTTGCCAAGACTATGGCAAAGGTGTCACTTTGACAGACCTTGTCACAAGAAACGAGCACGGATAAGCGACTTGGGAAAGAGGAGTGAGGGAAAACAAAAACATTTCATTTTTTAAAAAAAACTCGGGTCTGATGAAGCCATGAATATTTCGTTTGACAGGTTATAGTTTGCCAGTTCCCTACTGTATCACCTTAAATGCTGGGGAATCAGCATCCGTGGTCACCCCTGTCAGCTTTGTTGTTTGTTCAATGCTATGGAAAATGACAGGTGGGCTGAATGAAATGTCAGGGTAAAAAAAAAGAGAAAGACTTCAGGCCATCTTTGGGGGGGCAACGTTAAGTCAGGGTTTTTCCCCAACTAGCTGCTCTTCATGATTTCAAGCAGAAATGAGAGAATCACTGGGGGGGGTGTAGTTCAGAAACAAGGGGTGCTAAATGGGGAACTCACCAAGTGGACAATGAAATTGTGCAAGCTCCTAAATCCAGCATGAAGTGGTAGCCTTCACCAGAACATTTATTCTTCTAATGCAGGGGTGTCAAACTCGCAACGTCACGTGATGTGTCGCGACGTATCGTGACTTTTTTTTGCCATTGCCGGCAATGGGGTGGGCGCGGTTTCACTATGATGCATCCGGCCCATGGGCCGGCAGTTTGACACCCCTGTTCTAATGGCTTACCTCCTCTGCTAGTTGTGACTAACAGAATAAACTTCTGTAGCACGTTGAAACTGGTTAATTAAACTGATGAGGTATGGACCTACGATGGGTGGGGGATTTAATGCTGGCTTGTAGTTATTACTCAGTTGAATGTCTATGGAGATTTTCGGTCATCCAGGTCATGGCCGTCCCAAAGATGCTTTTTCGTGAGGCAACTGGACGTTCTTGTTTTTCTTTGAAACGCCTGGCACAACATAAGAGAACAAACCCATCAGGACAAGATTCAGCGGTCCATCTGCATTTAAAAGACAAAGGCCGCTCTTTCGAAGGCAGCAAAGTACACATTTTGGACAGAGAGGACCACTGGTTTGAAAGAGGGGACAAAGAGGCCATCTAGGTCAAAACTGAATAGCCCTCTCTCAACAGACAGATGACATCATCTATCTCCACTCTACAACACAGTCCTTTCAGCAGTTCCAAGAAGGCTCCACACCCATTTGCACCACTCAGGTGACCCTGAGGACACAGATAAACCTCCAGGTGGCATCAACGTCTCTCCAAAAGAAGGCAAATGACCAGCTCTCTGCAAGGAGTATAAATCCTTCCATTCTCCACCATCCAGTTGGAGCTGAAGAAGCTTCTTGGATGAGAAGCGAAACGTCTTCAAAGAAAAACAAGAAAGTCCAGTTGCCTCCTGAAAAAAAGCACCTTTGGAATTACTTGGTTGAATTGCTTGATTTATGTATCAATAGAAAAACTATTTGTAGCTCAAGATTGAACCTTGAGTGGGCCATTATTAGTAGTGTTCTACTATTAATGCTGGGTGGTGCTTCTCAAAAGACCCCAAGAATGGTTTCTGCCCAGTTTTCAAAGTACACTAGATCAGGAAGCAGATACCAGACTCATGTTCTACCAAAAGATTTCCCAACAAGGTTTTCCAAAAACCCAAAATAACAAACTGTTATACTTGTGGGCTCCTTGGTGCTGTCTGAGCTTAGTTGTTTTCTTGCAGACATTTTGTGACCCAACTAGGGAACATCGTCAATGCTAGAAGGGAGTGGGGTTTGTTTTCTGTTTATATACTAGCGGTTTGCCCTGTCAGGGTTAGTGGGAGTGTTCTTGGTGGTTTATTATTTAACTGTTTGCTTGAGTAGGCAATTTCCTTGATTGAGATATTGATTACAAGCTTGATTGTTAGTTTATTGTTAATCCTGGCATTAATTTCTATTGATCTGGGTGTTATTTGCTGGGTGTTATTTGCTGGTTTATTGTTAATCCTGGCATTAATCTCTGTTTATCTGGGTGTTATTTGCCTCTTTTGAATGGTATGTACTGTAGATGTTGTTTATCTCTGTGTGCTTGTTGATGGCTGTTTCGCCTGAGCTTCTCAGAATTCTCTAGCCTGGATTTAGCTTGGTCTAGGATACTCACAGTTACTCAGGTGCAATTATGGTGAAGTCTGTCCACGCGTCGTGCAATTAAGGTGATATATGTATCACTCTGTGTGGTTTGTAGGGTTGATTATTGTAAAAAGCTTTTGTAAGCCTTACAGGTTTGCTTGATACAGAAGCTCACCAAATTGGTTATAGATCTTCGGCTTGCGCAACGTTGATTGATTAGGGCCATCAATGTGGCGTCAACTTTCATTGACCACCTAGATGGACCTTCTCTGTGCTGGTCCGAAGCTGACCTTTTTAATGCATTCATTACTGCTGTAATTGAGTCCATCCACCGCACTCTTTTTTCCCCCCTCCCTCTTTTCCCAGCCTTCTGGATTTCTCAAGGGAACCTGGGTTTTGCATCAGGTATCCAAAATACAATATCTTGAGCCTGGTCTTTTGTGTTTCAAATGAGAACGCTGGATCGATTTGTTCCAGGATCCATTGATCTGTTCTCCTGGCTATCACCACCAATATTGAAAGGCATCAATATCCTTTCTATCCATCTTCAAGGCCCAACTTTCACATCCATAAACCGCCACGTTGAAATAATTGCCCACAGAGTTCTAATTTTGATTGGTGTAGGCGCATCACAGTACCACATTGTTTTTCTGTTGCAAGGCCTTCATTGCTATGCTATCAGATATTAATCCGGGGTAGAGTAGAGTAGAGTAGAGTAGAGTAGAGTAGAGTAGAGTAGAGTAGAGTAGAGTAGAGTAGAGTAGAGTAGAGTAGAGTAGAATAGAATAGAATAGAATAGAATAGAATAGAATAGAATAGAATAGAATAGAATAGAATAGAATAGAATAGAATAGAATAGTTGGAAGGGACCTTGGAGGTCTTCTAGTCCAACCCCCTGATCAGGCAGGAAACCCTATACCATTTCAGACAAATGGTTGTCCAATCTCTTCTTAAAAACTTCCAGTGTTGGAGCATTCACAACTTCTGGAGGGAGGTTGTTCCACTGATTAATTGTTCTCACTGCCAGGAAATTTCTCCTTAGTTCTAGATTGCTTCTCTCCTTGATTAGCTTCCATCCGTTGCTTCTTGTCCTGCCTTCAGGCGCTTTGGAGAATAGCTTGACTCCCTCTTCTTTGGGGCAGCCCCTGAGATATTGGAAGGCTGCTATCATGTCACCCCTTGTCCTTCTCTTCATTAAACTAGACATACCCAATTCCAGTAACCGTTCCTTATATGTTTTAGCCTCCAGTCCCCTAATCATCTTTGTTGCTCTTCTCTGTACGATTTCTAGAGCAGGCAATTTCTACGGTGGGCAATTAATTTTCTCAAGAGGCCACATGAAAAACTGGGGCTGTTGTGGAGGGCCAAAACAGTAGTTCCTGGTTGTGCTTTGTCCGCCTCTCCTGCAAGGCCGCGCTTTGACTGAGGCGATGATGGGTGACTGAGCTTCCTTAAATATGATTTGTAATTTCCAATTACCTCATGTGGGCCAGCCAGGGACAGCCAAAGAGCTGGATGTGACCCAGGGGCCAGAAAATGCCCTGGTCTCTACAGGTAGTCCCCAGCTTACGACTCTAACTGAGCCCAACGTTTCTCTTGCTAAGTGAGACAGTTATTAAGCGAGTTTTGCCCCGCTTTATGACCTTTCTTGCCACGGTTGTTAAGTGAATCACTGCAGTTGATAAGTTAGTCACACGGTTGTCAAGTGAATCTGGCTTCCCCATTAGCTTTGCCGATCAGAAGGGGATCACGTGACCCCGGGACACTGCAACCGTCATAAATGTGAGTCACTTGCCAAGCGTCTGGATTTTGATCACGTGACCGTGGGGATGCTCCAATGGCTTAAGGGTGAAAAATGGTCCTAAGTCACTATTTTCAGTGCCATTGTAATTTCCATCGGTCACTAAACAAACTGTTGTAAGTCAAGGACTACCTGTACTAGTTTGTGGCACATTTCTTGACTGCTGGTCCCTTTGTTGTTGATAGTCAATCCTGAAAGGCAGAAGCTATCCAAAATTTTAGTGTCTTCTTTCTCATTTCAACGCTGATTGCTGAGCCCGCTGTCCTTAGTCTGGTCTAATGTCATTAAATATAATTAGAGTCTAATTTTTGTTCACTGTGCTCCTTAATTTTCATTACCAGAGCTAGCAGATCATTTGCATTTTCGGCTGTCACAGTCATGTCATCAACATAACACGGGTTATTGATGTTTCTTCCTCCAATTTTAAAACCATAATCATCTTTCAGTTCCGCTGCCCTCGATACATATTCAAGATGTTGGTTTGATTCACTTCAACCTCAATGAGTTGTCCTCTTATAGCTGAAGACGTTGTACGAATCTAGTCTCAGGGGGTTAGTTTATAATTCCTTATACAGGAGAAAGCGAGAAGCTGGGTTAAATCACTATTTAGAATCAGAATAACAGAGTTGGAAGGGACCTTGGAGGTCATCTAGTCCAAACCCCCCACCCACCCAAGCAGGAGACCCTATACCATTTCTGACAGAGGGCATAGTACTATGTATTATTGCAAACCCAGTTTTACAGTTTCCAGAAAAACACATTCATTTGTGGTTCATTTGACAAATCATGGTTAAACCAGCCCGGGGCCTTATCTTTCATCTCAACCTTGTAGTTTATACAACTGTCCAAACTAGATTTATGGTTCTGCTTGGAAATTCTAATGTAGATGGCTCAGATTAAAATCCAAGTAGTTTGTTTACTTTGTTTTGACATCAAGGAGATCTGGAGATTTTGACTTTTCTGGACACAATCCTCAATCCAAAAACAAAGGCACAGCTGAAATTCCCTGGATCCTACAATCTCGTTAGGAAGACTTATAAATTCTATTTTTTCTTACCTTCTCTCTTCCCCCCCCCCGTCCTAGATTTATCAAGTCTCATTTCTATGCCAGCTTCTGTGTCCCCCCCCTCTTCCTTCTACACTAAAATATCCAGGTGTATTCCTTCCAATGTTTTCATTTTGGCTGCTTGCATTTCCATAATATACTTGGCAAGCAGGTTCGAATACCGTCATGTTTTATTTTATACATGATCTTCATCAACATACGCATTTTGAAGTACACAGTTCCCTAAGAAACCTGCTTTTCTTCCCCCCCCCTCCCCTGCCTTTAAATGTTTGGTGTCGTAACATTTGGAGGGGTGCAAATTTTGAAGAACCAGTCCTGGTTTCGCACGTGTCTGGCAAGGTTTTATCCCAGCGTGAGCTGAATGCAAATTATTTTACTGCCCTAACTTAGGTCAATACTTAGCGGTTCTCTCCTCTCTTGAAATGTTTCCTTAAGGTTGAACCCAGGGCTAAGGTTTGTCTCCAATTTGCACTTCCTTGAAATTCAATATATCTCTAACCACCGGGGTTGGGTGGATTAAAATAAAATAAAATAAGGAGAACACGAATGAGAATTTGTCGAAGCAAATTCGAGGTAAGAAGAATGGGTTCTTCTCCAAACCAGCAATTCCATTCAGTTATTCTGTTTATTTTCTCTCTCTCTCTTTCTGTCTCTCTTACACCCATACACCCCAGCGCAAACGTGGCTAACAAATATTATGCGAAATCTTGGCAATAAATCTCTGTCTTTAAAGTATAATTTCAGACAGGGAATTTTCTACTACCTAGTCGAGCTTTTTTCTTCAATTTTCACCTTTATCTCCTTCCTTCCTTTTAAAGGGCTGAGATTCTACTTTATTTGAATCCCATCTATTCTGTGCGGTTTTTAAAAGGTATTCTTTACAATTCATTGTATGCCTGCACGGGGAAAAAAAATATCAGTAAGAATGTCAGGGCTACATAAAAATAGGCAGGTATAAAACGTATCGCATTTTCTTTCTTCTTTTGCAAAAATGTATGTGTGTGTGTGTGTTTTCCTTTTGCTGCTGTGAAAAAAACAACAACTGGAAACCAAGGAGATGTAGAGGCCACTGAATTCTATGGGCAGAGGCAGCTGAGAGATAGTTAATATTTTTCCGTATGCCCTATGAATAGGATATCATTTTATTCCCACTCAATCTTGACCCCAGATTCAATTTCCATGGGCTGATCCTAACTTCTCAGGGACCATGGGTGAATATCCGAGGGGATCAAAGGGTTGGGAGAATCTCCAAGCTGCAACAAGTCACACACACACACACCCGTTCCACCCCAAATAAAAATAAGTAAGACCTATAAGTGAAGGGAAAGACCTGTATCCCTAGAAGATAATTCAGTGAAAGTAGATTATGCTGGCTGCCGTAGGAGCAGGAGACCCCAAACAGAAGGACTCCGAGCGTGGTTGTTTTCTTGCAGACGTTTCATTACCCAATTAGGTAACATCATCAGTTTCTTCTTCTCCTCCTCCTCCTCCTCCTCCTCCTCCTCCTCCTCCTCCTCCTCCTTCCAGAAACCCCATTCCCTTCTAGCACTGATAATGTAACTCAGTTGGGTCATGAAACATCTGCAAGAAAACTATAACATTCAGGGTACACCAAAGATGACCTCCTCCTCCTCCTCCTCCTGCAACCCCACTCACTTCTAGCACTGATGATGTTACCTAGTTGGGTCATGAAACATCCTTAAGAAAACCAGCAAGCTCAGAGAGTACCAAGGACCCCACAGTCATTTTCCTCCTCCTCCTCCTCCTCCTCCTCCTCCTCCTCCTCCTCCTCCTCTTCCTTCTAGCACTGATGATGTTCCCTAGTTGGATCATGAAATGTCTGCAAGAAAACCACCAAGCTTAGAGAGCACCAAGGACGCCACAGTTCTCCTCCTCCTCCTCCCCTTTCTAGCACTGATGATGTTCCTTAGTTGGGTCATGAAATGTCTGTGAGAAAACCACCAAGCTCAGAGAACATCAAGGACCCCACAGTTGTTGTCATTGTCCTCCTCCTCCTCCTTCTCCTCCTCCTCTTTTTAGCACTGATGATGTTCCCTAGTTGGGTCATGAAATGTCTGTGAGAAAACCACCAAGCTCAGAGCACACAATTGTCCTCCTCCTCCTCCTCCTCCTCCTCCTCCTCCTCCTGATGATGTGATCTAGTTGAGTGATGAAACGTCTGCAAGAAAACAACCAAGATCGGAGAGCACCAAAACTTCCTATTTCAACCTTGAGCTGCAAATATTCTCTTCTGTTGAAACTCTTTGTTTTATATCGAATTCAGCCCCACAACTCTCATCAGCAGCGCAGGAAGATCAGCCTTTATTGTCTATAGAACAATTCCTTGACCCCCACCACCTCACCCCAAACAGGAATCTGTCCCCACGCCAAACTTAGAAATGTCATAATTTCTTAAACGATCAAAGACGGGCCTTTCTTTGCTGAAGCTTCCTCTTGTCTCTTTTTTCATGCTCAAACTTAAGGAAACAAAAGAGGAGAGAGAAAAAAATTCTTTGTTTGTAATTTTTATTCCAATTAGGTCTAGTTGAGGCAGCAAATATTGTACCTGAAAACTGGCTAATTGCAGAATGTCTCCTCGGAGACTAACATCTTGTTAATTGCTGGAGGCAATTAGTTTTTTTGTCTGAAAAAATTCATAGTGACTGTTGCATTTGTCTGGGAAGCAAAGAACTCAAGAAGCAGTTGAGGCTAAAAGACGAAGAAAATTTAAAAAAGGCATTTCAAATACAAGCAGTCCTTGATTTAGGACCGTAATTGAGCCTGGCAATTTTGGTTGCAAGTCATGGGTGATCTTGTGACCCAACCTCTTTTTAGGACCTTGTTTGTGGTGATCGTTAAGCGAACACCACAGTCGTAAAAGTAAATCCATCGCTCGCTCTGAGCCAGTTGTGGACAGAAACTGGAAGTAAATGCTGGCTTCCAGCAAAAATATCATAAATCATGGTCTCGTGATTGTCTGAAATGATACAAGGTTTCCTGCCTGAGCAGGGGGTTGGACTAGAAGACCTCCAAGGACCTTTCCAACTCTGTTATTCTATTCTATTCTATTCTATTCTATTCTATTCTATTCTATTCTATTCTATTCTATTCTATTCCGTTCTATTCCGTTCTATTCCGTTCTATTCCGTTCTATTCCGTTCTATTCTGTTCTATTCTATTCTATTCTATTCTATTCTATTCTATTCTATTCTATTCTATTCTATTCTATTCTATTCTATTCTATTCCATTCTATTCCATTCTAATCTCCATTCCATTCCATTCCATTCCATTCCATTCCATTCTATTCTATTCTATTCTATTCTATTCTATTCTATTCTATTCTATTCTATTCTATTCTATTCTATTCTATTCTATTCTATTCTATTCTCCATTCCATTCCATTCTAGTCGAAAACGGTTGTAAATGTGGGCTGGTTGCCAAGTACCCCAAATACGGTCATGTGACCATGGTTGGGGAACCCAACACTGGGTCCATGAACCTGGGTCATAAGTAGCATTTTGGGAGGGTGTCCGTTGTAACCTTGAACAGTCCCTAGACAAGCGGTCGTAAGTCAAGGACTACCTGTCAAATAAATGTCTGCATAGAATCCCAGAATGTTACGAGTAATTATGCACACAAGCCCTCGACACACCTTATCATGGTCCTGGATGAGAACCGTGATATATTTTGTAGTGCCAGCGACGTGGAATAAGTGAAATAATGATCAAATATCCATTATTTGTGTCTCCTGCTCCAACTGGCATCGTCAGGGATTTCCTGCCAAGATCAAGACCCGGGATCAGCTTGAAGAATAAGACTCCTTAGCTAGGTTTCAAAGCTCAAGAATTGCCAAAACGCAAACACATCAAACCCACAAAATTTAGAAGGTAATTCTTAATGGAAAGCGGAGTCGCAGAAGTTGCGGCTAATCTTCTCCTTACACACTGCTCTTGGCCTTTTTAGTTTGAGGAAGGGTAAGAAGTCTTGAAAATGGTTCACCGGGCTCGTCAGAATGCAAAGCTTGGAAACTGTACTTCAGCATTTAGGGTTCTGTTCACAGGACATCCCTAAGCAGGTCAGCCCAAGCTAGTGTAACCGCATTCACACGGTGTGTCAAACATGGCTAGTTTTCATCTGGGTTAGTTTTTGTGGAGGGAGAGGTGCCTGTTTGCGAACTCGTTCTGTTTTGCTGGTTTATCATTCAGCGAATTGATCTGATCCAGAAGATGGCTCCAGCCAATATACAGATGAGAGATAATGTGTGAACGCAGCCTAGTCATCTAAAGGAGAGAAGTTTATGTTACCAACAAAAGAGAATATTTGTAGCTCAGGGTTTCAAGGAGGGGTCCTGGGTGCCGTCTGAGCTTGGTTGTTTTCTTGCAGACATTTCTTTACCCGACTAGGTAATAATAATAATAATAATAATAATAATAATAATAATAATAATAATAATAATAATAATAATAATAATAATAATAATAATAATAATAATAATAATAATAATAATAATAATAATAATAATAATGAAGTTGGAAGGGACCTTGGAGGTCATCTAGTCCAACCCCCTGCTCAAGCAGGAAACCCTATACCATTTCAGACAAATGGCTGCCCAGTCTCTCCTTAAAAACTTCCAGTGTTGGAGCATTCACAGCTTCTGGAGGCAAGTCCTTCACTGATTAATTGTTCTAACTGTCAGGAAATTTCTCCTTAGTTCTAGGTTGCTTCTCTCTTGGGTTAGTTTCCATTCATTGCTTCCTGTCCTGCCTTCAGGTGTTTTGGAGAATAGCTTGACTCCCTCTTCTTTGTGGCAGCTTCTTAGATATTGGAACACTGCCATCATGTCACCCCTCGTCCTTCTTTTCATTAAACTAGACATGCCCAATTCCAGCAACTGTTCCTTATATGCTTTAGCCTCCAGTCTCCTAATCATCTTTGTTGCCCTTCTCTGCACTCTTTCTAGAGTCTCAACATCTTTTTTACATCGGGGTGACCAAAACTGGATGCAGTATTCCAAGTGTGGCCTTACCAAGGCATTGTAAAGCGGTATTAACACTTCGCGTGATCTTGATTCTATCCCTCTATGCAGCCTAGCACTGTGTTGCCCTTTTTGGCAGCTGCAGCATATTTAAATGATTGTCCGCTAGGACTCCAAGATCCCTCTCACAGTTGCTACTATTGAGCAAGGTACCCCCTATACTATACCTGTACATTTAGTTTTTCTTGCCTAAAAATCATCAATGCTGGTAGGGAGTGTGTGCTGTTACCTTAACCTATTCTTACCCCTACCCTACTAGCACTGATGATGTTACCTAGTTAGGATAATGAAAAGTCTGCAAGAAAACAGCCACGTTCAGAGAGCACCACGGACTCCTCAAGTTTATATTATGGTAGTTTAGTAACTCTGAAAGCATCTTGTCCACAAAATACTTCCAGATGCAAAAAGGGGAAACTTGTGTTCCCCTCCCCCCCGAATCAAAACCAAAATTAATTTCTTGGTAAAAGCAAAAGAAGAATCTGAAGTCTGAAGACCTTGAAATAATTGCTCAGGGCAATAATCTCAACTCCCTTTGTTTGAAGTTGCCTTAACACCCTTTGGTTACAATTGGTTTTTAGAATTAAAAATAGCTCCTGTACTAAATGTTCTAAAGAATTAACTTCCTTTATGTATTAAAAAAAAAAAAGAGAAGAGATTTCTTTCTCTCCGTTCCTAACTTTATTTCATATTAAGTTAATATCCTGACTCAGCAGCTCTGAGCGAATTGAGAGATGAGTTAGGAGAGGATTTAATGAGCATCTTGCTTTGGGTTATAAGCTGAGAAACTGAAATGTAGGCTCAGTGTAAAGGGAACTTAGAGACTATCCGATCCAGCCCTCTAATTTTATCAGTGGATTGATTGCCTTAAATGATACGCCATCTCCTCGGAGACTTAGGTGGCTTATAATAAAATCCACCCCAAAAGGCTGCAGACTAGAATTCCCAAAATTCCCAGGCACCATGAGGCTCTCCAAACACACCCATAGGTTACTAGATTGGGAGAAGGATGATATCGGTCCCCTAATCTCATGATGAAAACAGTAAGTTGTCCACCACTTTGAAGACCACACCAAGTCTGTAGGATTCCTATGGAAACCTGAGATTCTTCACAGCTGCAAATGAAGATGTTGTCATGGTTCCGACAGATGTTCTTCTGCTAACATTGGATGTTCTTGCTTTGACAGATGTTTAGTAAAACTAAACTAAGCTAAACTCCCCCCCCCCAGGAATATACATATATTTGTCAGGCACAATGAATGGGGATCACATGTTAAGTGTCAAGCTTGAAGTTCACTTTGCGGGTGCAACAATTATTGCTTCTTAGCTTGCCAACGAATTTGGAGGGAGGATGGGGAAATGGAATGCAGGCTACAAAGATAAAGAAGGCAGACCGTGAGATTCAAGGACGAGGCACTGGTTGTCTGGCCCACGCAGAGACATTTTCTCATAACAATATATTTTCTCCTAATTGGGCAATGTGACCTGTTCAGAGATGGGAGGGGGAATTCTATACTTTTATGATGGGGTTTTGCTTGGGGTTTTCCAGAGCTGGTTTTGCTTTCATTAGGTGCCAAAATGGTGTACTCAACAAAGTTTTACATTAATGTCTTGAAGATGTTTGCTTGGTTGGGTTCGTCAGTTGGAACCACGACGTTGAGTTCTAATTAAGCCGATTTATTGCTAATGCCTATACACAAGAATCTAGTCAACTAAGGCTCAGCACTAAACTGACACTAGATAAGAGTCAGCCAAACTCAAGAAGGGTAGGACTTGGACTGTTTGTGGGAATGTATCAATTCTAGGCTGATGACTCTCTTCACTCCACCGCCCAGGCTCTGTCTGCTCTTTTCCTACAATATTCTCCTTATTTAATTCTCATCCAGTCCATTTTCAAATCTAGCGCAGGGTAGAGGAGTTCATTTTTTATAAGGCTTCTTTCGTTTTTCCCCAACTTGGAAAGGGTCATTGAAGGTGGGATTCCTAAGAGGCAGAGAGAAAAGAGAGGAGGTAACAGAATTTGAAAACAAGAGAAAGAAGCACATGTATATCTCTCTGTGTGTGTGAGAGAGAGAGAGAGAAAGAGAGTGTGTAAGCGGGCGCATAAATCCCTTCTAAAATTAGAAAGCCAATTTGTCTCTGAAGCCTGGGGAATGAGACGTACATATCCTTGGAAAATTAAGAGCAAAACAAGGTCTGTTGAACTCACCTGCTATTCTATACCTTGGAGGCAGGAGAAAGAGAGAGACAGAGAGAGAAACCAAGAAGAATTTTTCTGCTCTTTCCCAGTTCCCTGCTGGGAGGGGGAGAAAAGCACCACTAGTGTTTGGTGGTTTGGAGCAATTGTTCAATTCCTAAATAAATAGATGAAATGAAAGAGGAATTTCAAACGGAACAGTTTTCAGAGAGGCCTGAAAGAGAAGCTCATCTAGTCGCCAAAAAGGTTCCACTTATAAACAGGAACAGGTTTGTTGACCTAAACACGTCCCGAAACAGCCACCGTAAGGATTTCAGGACTGCTGCTTTTTGGGACGTAGGGTGTGACTAAGCTGTACAAAGACTGAAACATGTGAAGAACACTTGCAGGAACTGGGTATGTCTAGTGACGAGAAGGACTAGGGGTGACATAATAGCAGTCTCCCCATATTTGAGGGGCTGTCCCAGAGAAGAGAGGGACAACATATTTTCCAAGGCTCCTGAAGGCAGAACAAGAAGCAACGGATGGAAACTAATCAAAGAGAGAGGCAACCTGGAAATAAGGAGAAATTTCCTGACAGTTAGAACAATTAACCAGTGGAACAACCTGCCTCCAGAAGCGGTGAATGCTCCAACACTGGAAGTTTTTAAGAAGAGACTGGACAGTCTCTTGTCTGAAATGGTATAGGGTTTCCTGCCTAAGCAGGGGGTTGGTCTAGATCAGTGGTTCTTAACCTGGGCGATATCGCCCCCCAGGGGGCGATTTCATTTTTCAGGGGAGCGATGGAACGAAAAGGGGCAATGCGGGGGCGAAGGAATGAAAAGGGGGCAATATGGGGGCGATGGAGCGAGAGGTTTTCGGGACACTTTTGAGACTTTTTCGTACAGTGAATCGCTGTATATCTGTCATACAAAAACATCAGATCGCTCGCTATTAGTGGATTGAATTGTGTTTTCAAATGTTCCTCCAGCTAGCTTCAGTACAGAACGCCGTACATATGTGAATATGCATCGCTTATCTTCACGTGCGTTGCGCAGCAGCCTCTACCCATACAGTGGCGCGCCATTGGCCAGAATGGGCAGTGATGGAGGGGGGAGCGCTTCTTTCGAAACATCGCATGCTGAGTGGCTGTCCCCTGTGACATTATATTTTCTTTGTGTCTTTTTAATCCTTTTTACAGTGTGCGTGACTATATATACTTTCCTCGAATCTTAATTTTGTTTCAGAGTTTTCGTCTTGAAATTCTTAGTTTTTCTTTTCGGGCATTTCACTTTCTTGCAATTGAATTTTGTTTTCAGTGGTCATTACATTTAAGTGTCTTGAATAAATAAGATAATAATAAAATACATGTATCACGAAGTTTGGGAATAAAGTGACGGGTGGCACCAAAATTTTTCACACAGTTGAGATATGGGAAAAAGACTGGAAATAAATTATTTGCATCGATATGTCCTGATGACAATTTTAAAGAAAACAAAAAATTGCATAAATTGAAGAATTATTTCCTATGTTGTGATTGAGAGGTTATGTTGGGGGAGGGGGGTGATGACAATTTCCTCATTGGCTCAAGGGGGCGATTCGTTCAAAAAGGTTAAGAACCACTGGTCTAGATGACCTCCAAGGTCCCTTCCAGCTCTGTTAGGTCTGTCCAATCTCACGCTACCCTCTTTATGAATTCAACAAGGTCCAGATAGGCTGTTCTGAATCACCTTCTCATGCTTTTTCCTTTCACAGAACGGAAGAACAATTTTAACTCTCCCATCTCCTCCTTAAGGTAGAGTCCCTCTACAATATCCTAGCCACCCTGAAATCTTAGGGTAAGCTCTGGGAGGCATTAAAAAGAGCACCTCACTTATGGGACCTCTCCCTCTTGCCAACTGCAAGTAATAGGGATTTTTGTGGCCCATATGGGGTCAAAATACTTTGTCAAGTAAACAGATAGGACGCATGGCCAGCTAAGCTAATTCTGGTTTATTGTACAGCTACACTAACAGTATCTTGCAAGTCTGAAAGTACAAATCTCCCATTGTCTCCTTTACAGTCTGAGAAACTAGGGAGGGTCCCTTCTGAGTGTCTTTCTCCACCTGTTATGCAGCTCTGGGCTATGTTGTCTCTTATCTGACTTTTCCCTAGAGAGCATCTCGTCTCCCCATTTCCCAAGGTCTTTCCCACATACCATTACAGCAGTCTCCTTTAGAATAGAATAGAATAGAATAGAATAGAATAGAATAGAATAGAATAGAATAGAATAGAATAGAATAGAATAGAATAGAATAGAATAGAATAGAATAGAATAGAGCTGGAAGGGACCTTGGAGATCTTCTAGTCCAGCCCTCCGCTCGAGCAGGAGAACCTATACCATCTCAGACAAGTGACTGTCTAGTCTCTTCTTAAAAACCTCCAGTGATGGAGCGCCCACAACTTCTGGGGGCAAGCTGTTCCACTGGTTAATTATCCTCACTGTGCAGGAAGTTTCTCCTTAATTCCAGATTGCTTCTCTCTTTGATTAGTTTCCATCCGTTGCTTCTTGTCTTGCCTTCTGGTGCTTTGGAGAATAATTTGATCCCCTCTTCTTTGTGGCAGCCGCTCAAATACTGGAATACTGCTTTACAGAATGAGAAACTAGGGAGGGTCCCTTCTGAGCCTCCTTCTCCACCCCTTATGTGGGCTATGCCATCTCTTATCTAAACATTCCCTAAACAGCATCTCTCTGTCCCATTTTTATTGTCTTTCTCACATACCATTGCAGCCATCTCCTTTAAAGGATAAGAAACTAGAGAGGGTCCCTTTCTTAGCCCTTTATGCAGCCCTGGGCTATGCCGCCTCTTATCTGACTGTTCCCTAAGTAGCATCTCATCTCCCCATTTCCCGAGCTCTTTCTCACATACTATTACAGTCCCCTCCTTTACAGCCTAAGAAACTAGGGAGGGTTTCTTCTGAATGTCTTTCTTCGCCCTTTATGCAGCTCTGGGCTATGCAGTCTCTTATCTGACTGTTCTGTAGGCAGCATCTCTTCCCTCCATATCCCGAGATCTTTCCCACATACCATTACAGCCGTCTCCTATACAGCCTGAGAAGTTAGTGAGGGTCCCTTCTGAACCTCTTTCTCCACCCATTATGCAGCTCTGGGCTATGTAGTCTCTTATCTGACCATTCTCTAGGTAGCATCTCTCTACCCCATTTCTCAAGGTCATTCTCCTACACCCTTGCACCTTGGAGGCAATTATTGATTAGGGATATGCCAATATTGGATTCGGCCATGTGATAGAGAATCAGTTTCCTGGTTTGACTTTCCAAGATGGATCACCCAATTGATCTGGTGCCTGGAATCGGATGCGTGCCATTCAATTGCAGGAGTTGTTGCCTGCATACAACCTCCTTGTGGAATCACGGCTAGAATCTAATATCGGTTTGATTCAGCTCCTGTGGATTTGACTTTTCCAAAGGAACTCTTTGAAGTGCATCAAACTGAACTTGCTGTGGCCTAATATTTAGCAGTACTGATTGTGTATTTCTTTACCCCTTTTGCTTTTGCTTGGGCCAAGTAGAGGAGGATAAGTACCGAAAGGAGAATAAGGCGACGGGCAATTTAAAAAACAACAACAACACCTTGGTAAAACCATTAGCACTAAAGAAGAGCCATATAAATAGGTGCAACAATTAAAACTAAATCGATTCCGAAAAAGCAATCTGGCCCTAAAGGAATTGTTATTGCACATGGTGCGTGCCTATGGTATGCAACCAGGCCTCCAATTTCTGATTGAAGAAAGGTTGTACGGAGATCAGTCTTCCTCTGGAGAAGAAAAATGCCATATTATTGAAGGGAGATAACAGGAATTTCTGATCAGGGGCCATGGAGATTCCTCGATGCCCAAGACTGCTGGTCTTGCTCCAAATCCTTCAGAAGGACATAATTTCAACCTGGAAGGAGGAGGAAGGGATGTCACGAAATGCCACGCTCACGTTACAGACTTTGATTTATTAACTATCCTTCCTAGTTTCAGAAGAGCTCTGCTAATGGGAGAAATCCCTTTCTCTGGGGAGAAAGGAAGGCGTGAAAACCGGCCCTCTCCTTTGCACCTGTTATAATGGCTGGGGGCCACAGGGAAGCGAGTCTGCTAGCTCTATATTTCTTTTTTACAGAGACAGAGCTGGGGTTTTTGATGGACTCAAGAAGGAAATAACAATCTCCAGCAGTTTTAATGAAAGATGTTTGGGGGTCGGGTGGGAGAGAGAGCAAAAGAAAAGTATTGGTGGAGTCTGTAAAAGTAAGGTCCAATTTGGTGAGACAGGGGAAGAGTCACAGGCAGGAGAATGGTCAGATAACAGGCAGAGTAGCCCTCAGCAGTAAAAGGGATGGGGCCAACATCTCAAAAAGGCCCTCCCTAGTTTCTATAAAGGTGGGGAGAGAAAGAGATGGACTTTCAGTCATGGCAGATCCTGTCAGTGTAAATAAGCAAAAATAGAAGTAGTTCATCTAGGTCAGGGGTCTTCAAACCTGGCCCTTTGATGACTTCTGGACTTCAACTCCCAGAATTCCTCAGCCAGGCACGCTGGCTGAGGAATTCTGGGAGTTGAAGTCAGGCATGCTGGCTGAGGAATTCTGAGGAATTCTGGGAGTTGAAGTCCACAAGTCATAAAAGGGCCAAGTTTGAAGACCCCTGATCTAGGTGTTTTTTCTTAGAAATAATAGGAAATCGTTGCACCTCACGGTTTTAGATTTTGGCTGTGGTTTGTTCTCCATGCTTGTTTCAGTATAATTCCTGAACGTTGCATTACCAAACTAGGTGACATTATCAGCAGGATTTAATTGTCCTATTCTCCTTAGCTCGTAAGGGTCTTTTGTGCCCGTGTTTGTGGTCAGTTGTTTGGAGCTATATTTGAATTTCAAGCGGCCGATTGGTTCTCTTCTTGATTGGCACTTTGAATGGTCTGGTTTCTTACAGATTGATAGGTTGGGTCTAAATCAATATGTTTGTTAGCTGCTCCTTTGCTGGAAAATCAGGTCTCAAGAAGAAGAAGAAGAAGAAGAAGAAGAAGAAGAAGAAGAAGAAGAAGAAGAAGAAGAAGAAGAAGAAGAAGAAGAAGAAGAAGAAGAAGAAGAAGAAGAAGAAGAAGAAGAAGAAGAGAAGAAGAAGAAGAAGAAGAAGAAGAAGAAGAAGAAGAAGAAAGAAGAAGAAGAAGAAAGAAGGAAGAAGAAAGAAGAAGAAGAAGAAGAAGAAGAAGAAGAAGAAGAAGAAGAAGAAGAACGAAGAAGAAGATGAGGAAGAGAAGAGGAAGAGCGGAGGCGGAGAGGAGAGGAGGAGAGAGGAGGAAGGAGGAGGAGGAGGAGGAGGCGGAGTAGGAGGGGAGGAGAGGAGGAGGAGGAGGAGGAGGAGGAGGAGAAGAGGAAGAGAAGAAGAAGAAGAAGAAGAAGAAGAAGAAGAAGAAGAAGAAGAACAACAACAACAACAACAACAACAACAACAACAACGGAACAAACAGAAATTAACAACAACAACAAAAACCACACAAAAAAAAATAGGAAGAAACTGAACAAAAGTAGGAGCCATCTTCCTGCAAGCAATCAGTCTCTTGTGTGTCTCTTTTGAGAAGCAAAACCCACTGCATTCTCTGCAACCGACCTGGAATGAAACAGGTGAGTGGAAGCCAATTTTGACAGTGGAAATAATGTGAACTGAAGGAAGGACCTCTCAGCTGAGTTTAGACCAGGTGTAAGTCCATCTGGGAGCAAAACACTCTGCACGTATGTTTTTCTATGAACAGCATTTATCTGGCATCTTAATCAAAGGTTTTTTAGGCAGTGACCTGAAGAACATCAACAGCAGTTTTTTTCCAGCATAGCAATGAATAACAATAAATTCCATTGAAGGCCAGATGTCTCAAGTCTACCCTTGTTAGGGATCAAAAACTCACATGAAAAGCAACATTTGCACACGCCTCCTGAAGACTCAGCAAATCTCAGATGATGAAAGACGGGAAACCATCTCTGATGGAGTGAAGGCAAGGTCAGGATGACACTAAATTGCAAAGAAAAGGTCATTGCAGTTGACAAATGCAAATCAATTTCTCAACCCTAAGATTGCAGAAGTCTTGAAGCCATGAGTGGAAACTGCACTTATCTCTTTAATGCCCATTTAAAAAACCAACAATTTCTGAGAAATCCTCTCTTTGCTTGAGAAGCAAGGACATTAAACTGTAGCCATGTTGGCGGGTTTCACGTATACATGCCTAATTGGACAATCGTGAGAAGAATGGCCTGAAATTCAGGAAGAAAAAAAAAAAAAGCCAGACTTTCATCTTTCCTTTTTCATTACTTCTGAACATAATTTGTTTTCCAGCTTAGTAACCCCATTGCCTAAGTCTTCTTCAGCAATTCTCCGCTGATAGTAAATGGCTTTTCTTTTAAGCCCGACCAATTTGGGTTTCATAATCAATACTTCCATCTCCACCAAACATCTGAAAGGGATGAGAAGCAGGAATTTTGCTTTGATGGTCCAAGAAGATGGATTGATCCAGTCCTCCCGTTTCTTTGTTAGAGATTTAACACCAAGCTTGTTGGTCTCTTGTCCTTCTTCCAAATTGAATCAATTCCAGTTCCCTCCCTGTTCCAGTTAAGCGTTCCTCCCCTCCCCCCCCAGCAATACAAACCAATTAATCTGTTAAAAAGGTGCAAGCATGGAGGATAGGACATTCTTTGAAGTCTTCCTGCAATCAGCCACAGGTGTGAAATCACAATTATTACATTTCAGCCCTGTCTCCCACGCACACTCCGTCTTGTTTTGAATAGACTAGGCAGAGAATGGCGCGACATATATATTTCCAGCGGGCGATTCCGCAACCACGCCAGATCCATTTTGAAATGTTCAGACAGTTAGTAGTAGCTGGAGGGATCATAAATAGAAAGTTATGGAGATGACTTTGGAGAAAATATCCAGCAGCTATTAAGGCAGTAATAGATATGAAAACATGTACTATATTGAGCCCAAGGGAGGTAGGAATAGAATAGAATAGAGCTGGAAGGGATCTTGGAGATCTTCTAGTCCAGCCCCCTGCTCAAGCAGGAGAACCTATACCATCTCAGACAAGTGGTTGTCCAATCTCTTCTTAAAAGTCTCCGGTGATGGAGCGCCCACGATTTCTGAAGGCAAGCTGTTCCACTGGTTAATTGTCCTCACTGTTAGGAACTTTCTCCTTAATTCCAGGTTGCTTCTCTCTTTGATCAGTTTCCAACCATTGTTTCTTGTCCTGCCTTCTGGTGCTTTGGAGAATAATTTGAGCCCCTCTTCTTTGTGGCAGCCCCTCAAATACCATAATACTGCTATCGTGTCCCCCCTATTTCTTCTTTTCTTTAGACTAGCCAAAGCCAAGTCCTGCAGCCATTCTTCATATGTTTTGGTCTCCGAGCCTTGGATTATCTTAGTTGCTCTTCTCTGAACTTTTTCCAAAGTCTCAATATCCTTTTTGTAGTATGGTGACCAAAATTGGTTGCAGCTATTTCAGGTGTGGTCTCACTAGGGTATGGATCAGAATAGATTAGAAAGGGACTTAAACTAGTTTGGCTGACACCCCCTCAATAACTCTGAGATATAAGGTGGGGAAGACATAGGCACGCTGGCAAATGAGTTTATTAATAATCTCTCAGTATGTTTTTGCTCTTCCTATGGATCCAGTTGCCTGATCTGGCCCACCTTCATAGTTGACACGTGATCATGGTTTCTACCTCCCTTGGTTTTTAATCCCATTGAAGGTTGGACGAAGGACTTCTCCTTCCTCTGAAGAGCATCTTTATCCAACTTGGATTTTTTTTCCATTTGCAAAATTTGTGCGTCTCCGAAGGTTATTTCTGCGCCCTTGTAGCTTGGAGGAGAGAACCAAATGATTGGAATTGGCGAATTGTCTGTCTCTTGAAATTCTGCAGAGAGGTCCGTCAGAAAAAACACACACACACAAACCCACCTCTTGAAATCTTTCCGTCTCCCCAGACAGATGGCTGGGATGTCTATTAAGAGTCCTGCCACCTGCTGAGCAAAATACCAGCCATTGAAACCCTTGATTGCTCTGAATTCTTTAGCTAGGCTCCCCTTCTCCGAAAAATATCCTCCTAAAATTCACAACTGGCGTCTCAGCCAAACGGCTGGTGGCAATTATAAACGAGGGCTATCTCCTTCCCATCGTTCCAAAAATCAATGTTCTGCATTCAGCAATGCTGACATGGAAACCAGCATCTGTGCCTTCCTTCCTGCCTTCTTTTTTTTTTTTTTAAATATAATCCTGGCTGTGTAAACAAGATAAATAAAACAATCCTCTTCCCCCCCCCCTACATGGCTAAGAGGAAACATAACGTACAAGGAACAAATTCTAAATAAACCAGGATGCCTCTTGGCTACATTTTCAGCAAGCCATGGAGGAAAGAGCTTGAGCTTACCCAACAATTGGCTCAGGTTAAATTAAGTTTCTCTGGCATTGTTAGAACGGACTGCTGGGCTGTAAGGAAGATCAAAGATTAAAGTTAAAAATGGAAAAGAAGGACCAGCGTCAGAAAATAAATTGGAAGCAAACAATGGACTGGAAGTCAGAAGAAAAAAAAGCTAGAGGCAAAACGACACATAGTCCTCCGATTTATGACCTCAAGTGAGCCCAAAATTTCTGATTGTTAATTGAGACACTTGCCAAGTGAGTTTTGCCCCATTTTACGAAGGTTCTTGGCATAGTTGTTAAGTGAGTCGCTGCAGTTGATAAGTTAGTGAGCTGGTTGTTAAGTGAACCTGACTTCCCCATTGACTTCGCTTGTTGGAAGGTTGCAAAAGGGGATCACTTGGGACACAGCAACGGTCATATTATGTCCCAACATTATGATGCCAAAGCTGATCTGTGGAGCATTGGGACAATAATTTACCAGTGTCTAATGGGAAGAGCCCCTTTTCAGGTAAGATGAAAAATTCGTTTTTGTTCATTTCCCCTGTGACTTTGGGAGTTTCTTAAGCATGTTGCTGTTGCACAGTTTCCAGGCTGCACTGAAGTTTGGCTTCTGATGGACGCAGGCTTGATATTAATCAGTATTTTTCAAACTCGGCGGCTTTAAGATGGCTGGACTTCCAGTGCCCAGAATTCCCCAGCCCAGCATGCATGGACTTCAGTTCCCAGAATTCCTCAGACAGCATGCTTTTAACTTTTTTTTGCGTGTGTAAATAGCAGCAGAATAGAGATGAAAAGTAGGCCACCAGGCGATCCTTCTCATTCTGCATCGTGGGAGGGATAATTTGGTGAAGAGGGATGACATCTCCAACAGAGATAAAGGAAGAAGGCAAAACGGATGCCTTTGAATGGAGGAGACAGGGGAGGTACTGTACCGGTGGTCCTCGACTTACGACCACAACCGAGCCCAAAATTTCCATTGCTAAGCAAGACAGTTGTTAACTGAACTTTGCCCCATTTTACGACTTGTCTTGCTACAGTTGTTAAATGAATCTGACTTCCCCATAGAGTTTGCTTATCCGAAAGTTGAAAAAAGGAGGTCATGTAAGCAGCTGAATTTTGATCACGTGACCAGGGGGATGCTGCAGTGGTCGTAAATGCAAAAAACGGTCGTAAGTCTCTTTTCTCCATGCGGTTGTAACTTTGAACAGTCACTAAATGAACTCTTGTAAGTCAGGGACTGTCTGTACAAGGAGCGGGAGGAAAGGCCAAAATGATAAGTCACAGAAAGTGCCGTCGTAAATACGAATCAGTTGCCAAGCGTCTGAATTTTGATCACGTGACCGTGGGGATGCTACAAAGGTCCTAAGTCACTTTTTTTCAGTGTTGTTGTAACTTTGAGCGGTCACTAAATGAACTGTTGTAAGTCGAGGACTGACTGTAAGGGAAGCTCAGAAGAGTTGCTACTGAGGAGTAGCTGGAACAGGAAACAATGTACTTTTTGTCACAATGTCACAGACAGGAGGGGGTCAACCTATTTTCCAAAGCACCTGAAGGCCAGACAAGGAATAACGGATGGAAACTGATCAAGGAGAATTCAACCTGGAAATAAGGAGAAATTTCCTGAGAGTGAGAACTATCAGCCGATGGAACAGAAGTTGCCTTCAGAAGTTGTGGGAGCTTCATCACTGGAAGCTTTCAAGAAGAGACTGTATTTATACACAAGACTCTAGTCAACTGATGGTCAGCACTAAATTGGCCCTAGATAAGAGTCAACGAAATTTAAGAGGGGCTGGACTTAGATCATTTGTGGGAACGTAATGATTCTAGGCTGATTTCTCTCTTGACTCCACCAACTCTGGAACAGATAGTTCTTCAGAGGTGGTTGGCCTACAGTTCCCAGCATTCCTTGATCCCAGTGAGGTCAGTGGAGTGATGGGCCTCAGAATTCAACATCATTTGGAAAGCCAGCAAGGTTTTCCCCTCTTCCCCAGATTCCACAAACAGTACGGTGATGTAATTATCCAAGTAATATCAAAATTAGTTAAGCTGAACAAAAAAGGGGTAGAGTGGTAAGCAATCTGGAGAGGTGTAGGTGGCTCCCAGATTTGCAGAAGTATAAATTCTAACCCTGGGGAAGGAAAACGGAAGGAAGCCCTCATAACAGACAGGATTCCAGTGAGAACGACATAAATTAAATAAACACCAAGCACGGAGTGCTAGAAAGGGTCAAGAAGCGAGGGAGAAAATAGAATAATTAATTTTAGAAGAGAATACAGCCATAAACAGCAGCAAGTATCAGCAAGTATCCCTGGACAAATCCGTTTTCTCTTTGAGAAGCAGAGAGAGGGGAGAAGAGGACATATTTTCATGGTGAGCCACCTGAGAAGTCAGCCAGTCTTGGACACAACCATCCCAGTTGGGAAGAGGGATCAAGCAAGGAATCAGCCTGGACTCACTATCCATGGCTAGCTGGGGAATTCTGGGAGTTGAAGTCCACAAGTCTTCAAGTTGCCCAAGTTGGACACCCTTCCTTTAAAAAGCCTTATCTGGTCATTCTCAGGTGAAAGCTGCCAGTCTGGGGAGATTCCTGTATTACAGGCAGAAAACAATAAAGTAGTCAGCTTGAACTCTACACCTCTGGGTCCGATTGTTCGCGCCTGATAGCCCAGCCTTCTCAGCTGGAAGAAGGACTCGGAGGACTCTTCTAAATTCAAGTTTGGAGAGCCAGATCTTTCGGTAGCTAATAAATCTCCGTGTCGGGAAGAATTGAGTCTCCAAGGAAGCAGGGTTGGCAAAAGAGACAGTTGCCAAGCAATTCGAGATGAGCTTCCTCGGAGGGCCAAAAAAACTGGAGATATATAAAGCACTCCTGCATGTCTCAGGCATTTTTCCCTCCCATCCTTCCCAATCTGAAGGATTGGCCCCTTTCTGCCAAGTTAACAGGTAGCTGTTTTATTTATCCTTTCCAGGCATAAGTTATTAAAGGCTGTCTCTTCCCCCCCCCACCACACTCTAATACGTTTTCTCGGCAACGAATATAGAAATGGGGCAAGCGGCAATGGCCTCTTTTATCATGTATTTTGGCTTTCTGTCTCACAGGAAATGAGAAAGGCAGAAAAGAGAAGCGCGGTTAGAATTAGGAGTGAGTGGGCTCATCCTTCTATCTTCTCTAAAGTGACTTCACCAATCTAGGCTAGGAGTATCTTTTCCCGGGATGTTGAGGATTGCTGTTTTGCAAAGGTTTAGACCTCTCTCCCATCCGCTCTTCCCCGAAAGGTAAAAAGCACAAAATCACATTAATGGGTTTGAGCAACTAGCCCCAAATTCTCTTCGGCACCATCTGTTCCTCTGATGAATTTCAGGGAGAACCTATATCTTTCATTGCACAAAGCGACCACGCCATTCCAGAACTTTCAGAATTGTTCTGGTGGTGTTCGTTCATGATTAAAGAAGGGGACAGCATCTATTTAAATCATGTGTTGTTTTTTGTCATGAGGCTGAGTTCATGTTGTAGCCAGTCCAGATAAAGAAATGTGTGAAATTTGGATAGTTGTAACTTTCAGGAGGTGGGATGTGCAGAGTCCTGGGGGGTCTCTGAGTTTGGTTTTCTGGCAGGGATTTCATTACCAAACTAGGCAACATGATCAGCACCCTGATGATATTACTTACATCTGCAAGAAAACAACCAAGCTCAGAGATCACCAAGGACCCTACAGTTCTACCCAGAACTACAAATATTCGATCAATAGGTTGTGTATTAATTTATGTTTCGGATAACGGAGGAGGAGGAGGAGGAGGAGGAGGACTGTGAGGTCCTTGGTGCTCTCTGAGCTTGGCTGTTTTCTTGCAGATGTTTCATTACCCAATTAGGTAACATCATCAGTTCTAGAAGGGGTGGAGGAGGAGGAGGAGGAGGAGGAGAAGCTTTGATAAAAAGCTTTACCCAGCTGCATTTCTTTTGCATATTCAGCACCATCATACACCCGTGTGTGTGTGCATTTGGGATTGTGGTCTTCCCCAGGCACATCAGCATCTTTTTGGAATACTCCCAGTGAGGCATCCCTGGGCTTGCCAAGTTCTGAAATTTGCAGAGAGCGTGGAAGCATCCTCCCGCAACTAATTCTCATTTTGTACACAGCGGACGCAGACCCGGCCGGGATGGGGATGGGGGGAGAGAGAGCCACGTTCCCCCCGGCAGACTCAGAAAGTGCAAACTTGATACACCCAGAGAGAGCTGGCATTATCGCATGAGTAATTGTTTTCCCCTTTCCAGAAGGAGAGCACGGAAGGAGAAACGGCACACAGGTGAATTGGGAAATTGCTTTGTGCTTGAATTAAGCTCCTGTGGTTCCTCTGATGGACTTGGAGAATGGTTGGCCTTTGGAAAAAAGGGGTTGACCGACTGGTTTAGTGCTGTCATCAGTCATGCTCCCCTTTCCCCAGGAAAAATAGCTCTTTTATTTTACTTTTTTTTTAAAAAAAAAATCACTTTTTGTCTTGCTCTCTGAGCTTGATTGTTTTCTTGTGGACGTTTCATGACCCAACTAGGTAAGAGCATCAGTGCTAGAAGGGAGTGGGATTGGAGGAGGAGGAGGAGGAGAGGGAGAGGTGGTAGAGGAGGGGGAGGGGGGAAGGAGGAGGACTGTAAGGTCTTTAGTGCTCTCTGAGTTTGATTGCTTTCTTGCAGATGTTTCATGATCCAACTAGGTAACAGCATCAGTGCTAGAAGGGAGTGGGGTTTCCGGAGGAGGAGGAGGAGGAGGAGAAGAAGAAGGAGGGAGAGGTGGTAGAGGAGGGGAAGGGGGGAGGAAGAAGACTGTAAGGTCCTTAGTGCTCCCTGGTTGCTTTTTTGCAGATGTTTCATGACCCAACTAAGTAACAGCATCAGTGCTAGAAGGGAGTGGTGTTTGTGGAGGAGGAGGAGGAGGAGGAGGAGGAGGAGGAGGAGGAGGAGGAGGAGGAGGAGGAGGAGGACTGTAAGGTCCTTAGGGCTTTCTGAGTTTGGTTCCTTTTTTGGAGATGTTTCATGACCCAACTAAGTAACAGCCTCAGTGGGAATTTGCTCTCGTTTTATGTGCGAGTGGCTTGCCCTATATAAGGGCTCTACAGGGCAAGCAACTAGAATGTAAAATGAGAGTGAACCCCACTCCTTTCTAGCACTGATGTTAGAGACCCACCGATCTTAAAAGGTGGCATTTTGAAACTGGAGACTGGGTTATTGTGGAACTCCAAAGGTTCTGGTGAGGGTTGTCACACATCTAGTCTACTGAAATGCAGTGTCCATGATTGCGGTACACTGTTCAGGAAGCTGCAGTGGATGCAAACTGGGGGGGGGGGAAAGACCAATTTTTAGGTGGCGAAATCTGCTGTAGGCATGCAACAGTTGTGCAGCAGGCCTTGCGTTAGTTTCCAATAGATTTCCTGACATGATTTCAAAGCCCTTTAGGTCTGGGTTCCTGGATGCCTTCAAGATTACCTTTGACCTATCTGAGGTGTTCAAGGATTGGCTGTTCCTCACTGTCGGCAAGGATAGGACCAGAGATGGTGTTTTGGGGCAACGACTTCATCTCTTGGAATCTCTTCTGCCAACTTGGGATTCTGACGTTATTCTCAAGTGTGGTGACATCAGAAGGCTTTTACGAGAGCTTTCTGAAGCACGTTCTGGAGGGTTAGGACCAGTGGTGGGATTCAAATAGGTGAACAACCGGTTCTCTGTCTGAATGCTACTTCCGGTAGTCCATCTTGGGCTTGGGCAACAAACAATTAGCTACTGGTTCTGCTGAAGTGGTGTGAACTGGCTGAATCCCACCACTGGTTAGGACATTATTTGTAGGAGATGATCAGTCTGAGACTGAAGGAGGAGTCAAACATGTCATTAGTTTGTAGTCTAGAGGTGTCAAACTGCTGGCCCACAGGCCGGACGCATCATGGCGAAACCGCGCCCCCACCCCATTGCCGGCAATGAAAAAAAAGTCGCGACACGTTACGTGACGTTGCGAGTTTGACCCCCCTGTTGTAGTCCCTTCACACCCACGAGAGATCGTAAGTCCAACCCTCCTTGAATTCCATTGGCTCTTATCTACCACCATCGACTGCCACTTGACCCGTTAGTACTTCAGATTCTTGTCGAGAGCTAGCATGGATTAAACTTGTGCACATTTGAACAACCTTGGTTCCCGATTTCTTCTGCTTGACGTTATTGTTATTTATGAGTTGGTATGTTTAATGCTAATAGCTAGGGTTTAATGTCCTGTGATGGAGCACCGGGAGTCTATTATGAGATTACTACAGTCTACATTAAGGATGAATGTATGACTGTCGTGGGGCAAATTATCCTTTCAAATCAATCAACTCTTCCACTCAATCTAACTACGTAAGCTGGCGGAAGAGGGGGGCCATTGTTTTTTGGGGAGTTAGCTTATCATCCTAGCCCTCTGGGCTTGTCTATGAAAAGCCAGATCTTCAAGACATTGTTTCCCCACATGGAGACACAGCATCAGCCTGCTCACCTTTAGGAATGTCATCAACGCAAGTCTGCAATTTCTGACAGCTCTGGATTTCCACCTGAATGGATTAGCATATTTTAGATCCAGACCGATAGCTGAACCACGCTTGCATTCAGCAGGTTAGAAGGGACAGTATCTTTCTTTTGAGTTTCTTTTCTTTTCTTTTTTTTAAAGACAATAATTCCAGCTTTCATCTCCTAATGCAAGTTTGATGTCAGTTTGGCCTTCTCAACCCAGGCAAGTGGATTAAACTTGGCCGGATTCTGTGGACACTGATGCTTCTAGTAAAGAAATCACAACCACAGCACTTTTCTTTTTTTTCTTTTCTTTGTTTTTTTTCACCTTCTGTTTTAGCAACAGGCTGAAAAGAATTGGAACCTTGAGAAAGGGAAGGAGGGAGAATTGTAATTGTACAAGAGGCAACGGATGGAAACTAATCAAGGAGAGAAGCAACCTGGAACTAAGGAGGAATTTCCTGACAGTTAGAACAGTTAACCAGTGGAATGGCTTCCCTCCAGAAGTTGTGGGTGCTCCAACACTGGAAGTCTTTAAGAAGAGATTGGACAACCATTTGCCTGGAATGGTGTAGGGACTCCTGCCTGAGCAGGAATAGAAGACCTTGGACTAGAAGACCTCCTCCAAGGTCCCTTCCAACTCTATTATTCTATTTATTCTATTCTATTCTATTCTGTTCTGTTCTGTTCTGTTCTGTTCTACTCTACTCTACTCTACTCTACTCTACTCTACTCTACTCTACTCTACTCTACCCTACTCTACTCCTATTCCTATTCCTATTCCTATTCCTATTCCTATTCCTATTCCTTATTCTATTCTATTCTATTCTATTCTATTCTATTCTATTCTATTCTATTCTATTCTATTCTATTCTATTCTATTCTATTCTATTCTATTCTATTCTATTCTATTCTCTCATTCCATATTCTTCTCTTCTCTTCTCTTCTCTTCTCTTCTCTTCTCTTCTCTTCTCTTCTCTTCTCTTCTCTTCTCTTCTCTTCTCTTCTCTTCTCTTCTCTTCTCTTCTCTTCTCTTCTCTTCTCTTCTCTTCTCTTCAGATCATTAAAATGAAATCCAACCTAGAACTAAGCAGAACTTTCCCATCAGTGAGAACAATTAATTGCCTCCAGGAGTTGTGGGTGCTCCATCTTTGGAGGTTTTCAAGAAGAGACTGAACAGCCACTTGTGAAATGGTATAGGGTCTCCTGCTTGAGCAAGAGGTTGGACTAGGAAGACCTCCAAGGTCCCTTCCAACTCTATTCTGTTATAGTGTAGATCTGGTGAGTCTTGAGTAGGTTGGAGCCCCCGCCACTGGAACAAGTTGCAACAATCACTCTAGGAACGTCTGATGTCTTATACTCATTTATTGCCCAGAAGAAGAATATTGTCATCTGCAAAATGTTATTGAGATAGGGCACGATAAATGTCACCTGGGAAACATGAGCAGGCCAGAGAATTTGACATAAAGTTTCACACACATAGGCCTGGATGTTGGGTCTGTCTGTCTGTGGTCATCCACAGAACCAGGAAAAGCCTGGTTCTATCTAGTGGTGAAGACACTTGCCTCCCACTTGGAAGGTTGACAGTTCAATCCTGGCTAGCGGCAGATGTTTATCTCTCCTAGGGCGCAAAGAAAAAAAAAATCTGCTGTGAACTCCGTGTAGGTGTCAAGAAGGGCATCTGGTCAGTGAACACTCAGTTCCATACAGGCTCCCCGACTACACCCCTAATTAAGGAAAGTCATAAAAAGGGAGTTATCTCAAGAAGGAAGAAGTCACAGTCTGAGGTTGGGTTGTAGACCAAACAAGTTACGTGAACTGATGAAGTGGCCATGGTTTTATATAATCAGCGTATGCCAAGTTGGCTTGTAGAACCCTCTCAGAAGAAAGCTGCTAAGATGCTATTTTATCCCATCCCACTTCTGGTGGATAATTTAATGTGATGGTCAGAATATTTTTCTGCTTCTCTAAAAGCTTCTTATTGTTCTTGCAGTCCTGAGTGGCTAGGAGACTCCACAACAACTTGGTGTGCTCACATCCATGGTGGAAAAGTACAAAACACCCTCAAACCAAGATCCACACCTTCTAGTATTCCAAGGATAAAGAAAAAAACGGACATACACGTCTGACACTGCTATTTTTGCACCAAGGAAGTCTCTGTCAAGCCTCCAACTATTATAGCTATTCTCCATCTGTTGGATATTCATTTGCTTCCCAGTCATCTGTCGTTGCTTGATTCAGAAGACGAGAAGGTGGTTGTTCTTTTGATTGAAATATATATTAACGGAATAGCAATGACCTGCAGTATATTATCGTGACTTCTAATGGTAGATCATCAGGCCAACACATAAAATGTTCTTCTGCCTTTAAGACAAGACACACCCTACCTCAACTGAACTCCCTGCATCAAGACCTGGGCAATCCTATGACCTCTAAGTTAATCTTCAGAAGGTACACCAACATTAGAAATTCTGTGCTACCAAAGACCTTCAAAATTACTATTGACCCATCTGAGGTGGTTCAAGGATTGGCTGTTCCTCACTTTCAGGAAGGATGGGGATAGGGGCCTTGAGGTGGTATTTTGGGGTGATGGCTTCTTCTCTTGGAGTGTCTCCTCCCAACGTGGGGTTCTCAGATTATTCTGGTGACATCAGACGTGTTTTGGAGAGCGTTCTGAAGCAAGTTCTGGAAGGTTAGGACCTTATTTGTAGGAGATGGCCAGTCTGAGCCTGAGGGAGGGGTCAAAAATGTCATTAGTTTGGAGTGCCTTCATATCCATGAGAGATTGTAAATCCAGCCTTCCTTGAATTCCATTAACTCTTTGCCTGTTTCAAGCGCAGATGTTCATCCAAACCTCTTTCTCCTTTCCTTTACAATTACTACCATGGTCCAGCTTCAGTTCTGCATATTTATGTCCCCGCTGTACTTTAGTAATTTCTAGATAACTTCGTGCTCAGAGTTGAACTATTTTAATGCTTTAGCCAAATGGTATTGGGAGATTTATATAGACTAGAAAGAACGGCAGGCAGGCAGAGTTGAGAAACAACCTTGTAAGCTATGCCATTAAAATAAATATATGTTGGCCAACCTCAGCATTTGATAAAGGTTAAGGAATTGGCTAGTTTTCAATTTTTATTTTTATTTTATTTTATTATTTTTTTAAAAAAAAGCAACTTAGATTTATTTGATACAGATTGATGTTTCGGTAGAGTACAGGCTGACAATTTGAAGGTAAATGGGTGGTTATAGAGAAACAGACAGTTCAAGAACATCTCAACTAACATGCCGGAAACCAGGCAGCCTGGAAATAAGGGAATGAATTCCGTAGAATGGGATTCTCGCCAAATAATTAGAACTTAATTGTCCCCAACAATTTGGTTTAGTTCATTAATCTACTGATGAGACTGATTAAAGCTCACAGGCATCGTGATTGATGAGAGAATTGTAATATCAGAGCCTGTAGAGTAATCACGGGGTGGGATGACAACAGAGGGTTGTTTTCTTATCTGTCTCATGTCTAGATTGTGTGAGTGATTTGCGGAGGCTTGATATGGCCCCCTCATAGTACAGTCACAATAGCATCAGATCACAACAATGGGCCCAGATTGAAAAAAAAGAAAAGCACAGGAAAACCCGTCCGTGCCAGATCTCGAATCGAGAGCCCTACCTCAAATTTCTGCACAACCGTGAAGTCTTGGGATTGACCCTGAGTAGCAAGAGGGCGTGGGGTCATGAGGGCTCAGCGGTTAAAGACGCTGAGCTTGTCAGCTGGAAAGCTGACAGCCCGGGTTCGAGACCCAGGTTCGAGACCTGTGTGACGGGGTGAGCTCCCATTACTAGCTCTGCCTACCTAGCAGTTCGAAAGCATGCAAATTTGAGTAGATCAATAGGTACCATTTTGGCGGGAAGACAACAGTGTTCCGTTCGCCTCGGAGTATAGTTATGCTGGCCATATGACCACAGAAATTGTCTTTGGACAACGCTGGCTCCCTTGGTCAAGCAACGGAAATGAGCACTGCCCCCTAGAGGTGGACAGGGAAACTGCACAGGGAAACCTTTACCTTTATCAAGAAGATGCTTAGCGTTTAAAAAACAATAACAATTCATTTCTATAGTTCTATAGTCCACCTAATAGCTTTGCCTGGTTTTCTCTTCTTCCAATAGTATTCTCTTTTGCCAACCTTAAATTAATACAGTTCTTATTATTTGAATAAATGACAATTAAATGTAGACATTTTTCTCATGTTTCTGCAAATAATAACCACATCGATATAAAGCTTCTTTTCATTGATCGTCTTGATTGCCTCGTCGTAGATCCTGTTTGCAAAATTCTTATTTAAATTTGTTTTCCCCACAATGTTCAAAGCATTCTTACTGGTTAAGATTTTCTCACAATTAGTTACACTTTAAGTATTTAAGTCTTTTTCCCCCCATACAAGCCATCACATTTCGCATATCTTAAAGAAAAAGAAGAGAGAAAAAAAAACCCAGAGAAAACATTTCTTTTATATAAACCATCCCAACATTTTTATATTTCTCATGTCAAAAAAACCAAAAAAGCCAACACAGTGCTGGGCTGCATTAACAGAGGGATAGAATCAAGATCACGTGAAGTATTAATACCACTTTACAATGCCTTGGTAAGGCCACACTTGGAATACTGCATCCAGTTTTGGTCACCACGATGTAAAAAAGATGTTGAGACTCTAGAAAGAGAAGGGCAACAAAGATGATTAGGGGACTGGAGGCTAAAGCATATCAGGAACGTTTGCTGGAATTGGGTATGTCTAGTTTAATGAAAAGAGGACTAGGGGTGACATGATAGCAGTATTCCAATATCTCAGGGGTTGCCACAAAGAAGAGGGAGTCAAGCTATTCTCCAAGGCGCCTGAGGGCAGGACAAGAAGTAATGGATGGAAAACTAGTCAAGGAGAGAAGCAACCTGGAACTGAGGAGAAACTTCTGACAGTTAGAACAATTAACCAGTGGAACAACCTGCCTCCAGAAGCGGTGAATGCTCCAACACTGGAAGTTTTTAAGAAGAGACTGGACAGCCATTTGTCCGAAATTGTATAAGGTTTCCTGCCTGAGCAGGGGGTTGGACTCAATGACCTCCAAGGTCCCTTCCAACTTTATTATTATTATTATTATTATTATTATTATTATTATTATTATTATTATTATTATTATTATTATTATTATTATTATTATTATTATTATAAATGCAAAGGAAAAAAAGAAAGAAAACATACTATGTTACTATGTTACAGACAAACACGCTGTTTACCAAATATTAAGGTGATTATGTTAAAAATCAATAAAACATTAAAAAAAAAGAAGAAGATGCTTAGCAGAAAGACGGTGAAGTCTACATATTTAGAAGACACTAAGGTTGAGAGAAGTCGGTCCTGCCAAAGCCAGGAACCAAAGAGAGATCTCAGAACCATGGACAGCTCAAGTGAAACTGCTGAAGGTTGAAGCAGGACATAGTCTCTGATGACCAGACAAGGAGAAAGATGTTGTGTCCATGAAGGCTTGACACCAAACCTTTGGAGATGCTCAAAACAGGCAAAGACACGAAGGCACCTAGGGGTGAAAAGCCTACCCTGGAAATTGGGGGAGAAAATGAAAAAAAAAAAATCAAAATCAAGCCACTACTTCACTATGTGTGCATGACGTCTCCAAGAATCAAGCCTGAGTTAAGAGAATTTAATGGTTTTAATCTCTACAGAGCATTGGGTTTTATTGTCTTACGCTAGCTAGCTTGTTTTCCAACATGTGTTTTAGCAAATCTGCATATCACCTAGGGAACTGGCTTCTGGGTTGTTTGTTTTATTTCATTTTATTTTTTTTCACCAAACAAGAAAATAATTAAATACAAATTCTTCATATCATGCCTTTTCCCCTGAATTGGTAACAGGATTTTAAAAGTATCATCTTGCCTGTTATATTTAACCGCTGCTTATTCAGACAAATAAAGCTTTTTCCACCGTTTTGTCTGAAATCCGCATTTTATTTTAATGTATTGTTTGGGTTTTTATTTCGCTACCTTATCTTCTGGATGATCGGTGAAGGGAGAAGTGGGTTAAATGGATGTTAAACAACCCAAGAACGCAATCACTCTGGGTTGCAACGGCCCCCGGCAGACACTGAATGCATTTCGTTTTGGAACAGGACTGTGAAGAAAAGGACGACAATGGTCACAAAATCTGTAGCTTTGGGAATGCTGCCAGGGGCTTTCACAGTTCTCTGATTTCTTTATGCTCCAGGCCACGAGGGTCAAAGAAAGCAAAACACAGCTCATGTGGAAGGATCTTAGGATCGTGATGGAGCCATGGATTTATTCAAGAAGATCTTGAGGTCACTTTCGGCATCTCCGGAAGACTAATCTAAACAGAATGGTTGCAGGAATTGGATAGGTCTAGTTTAATGAAAAAGAAGGACTGGCAGCAGTCTTTTAATATTTGAGGGGCTGACCCAAAGAAGATGGGGTCAACTGGTTCCCCAAAGCACTTGAAGGCAGGACAAGAAGCAACGGATGGAAACTAATCAAGGAGAGAAGCAACCTGGAACTAAGGAGAAACTTCCTGACAGTCAGAACAATTAACCAGTGGGATTGCTTGCCTCTGGAAGCGGTGGGTGCTCCATCACTGGAGGCTTTTAAGTAGAGATTGGACATACCATTTCAGACAAATGGTTGTTCAGTCTCTTCTTAAAAACCTCCAGTATTGGAACAGCCACAACTTCAGTAGGCAAGCGGTTCCACTGATCGATTGTTCTCACTGTCAGGAAATTCCTCCTTAGTTCTAGGTTGCTTCTCTCCTTGATTACTTTCCATCCATTGCATCTTGTCCTGCCTTCAGGTGCTTTGGAGAATAGATTGCCCCCCCCTCCTCTTTTTTGTGGCAGCTTTAAAAAACAGGTTAAAAAAATAGAACACAATTATGAAGTGGGATATAATAAGGGGGGCTTCGCTGGTCCACAGTGAATAAGTAAAATCATTCCATTAATATGTCTCATCTTAGTGTCTCTTGAGGATTTTAAGATTGTTTATTTGCTACCTTTGAGGTCTTCATATGCCTCTTTTGCTTCCTAGTTGACTGTTGGCTAAGCATGATTAAAACTCGGTATTTGTAACTCCGCAGCTTTGCATCAACCATTTCAGCTGCATATTAAAATATTATAGGATGTCCACTTCTGTTCCTTGCCCTGCTTTGTTAAAATCACTTTATGTTAGAGCTCCTTGTTTGAAAAATCTCCTGCCGTTCTCCTGCTAGTCTGTTGCCCCCACAGTGTCAGGCTTATAAAACTCTTATAAAAGATTAAAAGCCAAGGGTATATTGTGGTTACATTTCAAAGAAGATAGAAACCAGGCATTGTGTTTAAGGTCTAAGGAGCAGAAAGGCGTTTCCAGGAATTGCTAGGAGAGATCTCTGAACAAAACAGGCACAAGAGAACGGTAATAACTGCATGGACCTGCTTGGAATTGACCTGGGGACTCTCATGAAACTGAGGCACTTCTGAAATTGATTAGCTTGTTCATCCCCAATTATTTCTTTCCCCCCCTGAAAGTGATCTTATGATCGTCCCCCAGACTTTCCAGATTTTAAACAAGGTTGTAAATGGCTCCTTCTCAGGCGCAAAGGATCGGGACCGAGTTGCAATTCAAGTGCTTTTTCAAGAGGCAACTGGACTTTCTTTGTTTTTCCTGGAAGACGTTTCGCTTCTCATTCGAGAAGCTTCTTCAGTTCTGACTGAACTGAGGAAGAATTATAAACAAGAATCCAATCAACTAAAGTTGGCACCAGATAAGGGTCAATGGAATTCAAGAGGGGTTGGACTTGTGCTTGTGGAAACATAACAATTCTAGGCTGATGACTTATTTAACTCTGCCCTCCCTACCCTGCCTGCTCTTCTCCTACACCCCTAGAAGCATGAGTTGAATTGGCTTGCTTCTAGCCTGGAGAAGAGAGAGAAGAAGGCAGGACATGCTAGTGAGCCAGTTTTGCTTCCCCCTCCCCCCCGATTCAACTTTTGGATCCCTTGAATCTGGCCCCTTCCAATTTAGAAAGACAGAAAACTGGCTCAAGAGTGGTGTGCCCAGGCAATTTATAAAAGACCCCATTAGAAGTCCCTCTGCTCTCTCTCTCTCTCTCTCTCTCTCTCTCTCTCTCTCTCTCTCTCTCCCCCCATCCCTGTGTGTTTGTGTGTGCAAGAGCTTGACAAGTCTATTTCTCACTCCAACAATTACTTAATACATCCCCTTAGAAATGTGATAATTGGATCCTGTGGCAAATTTGCACACAGTTTGGGGTGACCTTGACTCCTTAATTATTCCTTGCTTTGGGTAACCAGCTTTCTACTTCCATGCCAGTCACATCTGGTTGAACTCTCATAGAAAAGAAGAAGAAAAAAAAACCAACCACAAATCCTTGTCCCGGAATTGAAACATCAGTCTTGAGAACGGAATCTCTTCCTAATCTCTCTCAAGAGGCAATGTGTTTGAAGAGTTATAGGTTTTTGCAACGGGGGTATGGTTTTCTTCCAAGCTACCCGTGCACCTGTCCTTCTCAGGGAGAACATAACATGAGACAGTGCTTTGAGTGACCAGAAAGGGTCTTCTGTCCATGTCATCTCCACGTGTGTTTAATATTTTGCCTTGTGACTTGAGGTGAGTCGAGAACACCATGCTCTCCAAAGCTTAAGCAAGAGCGAAGGTTGACCTCTTTGAGTGCTTGTCCCATATCTGCCACACACACAAAAATGTCTATTATCTTCCTGGGAAATAGAAATGGAGTTCACTAAATAAGAGAGTACGATTGGTTGGCTGGCTACACGCCGTCAGGTTTCGTCAACTCTTAGCAACCATGTCGATAGATTTTTCTCCAGAGCAATCTGTGAAGTATCCTTAGCGATACCCTTTTCATCTCACCGGGATGCAGACAAGAGGCATTCCAGAGGAGCAAAAACAGTGGAGCTTAGATGTTTGGTTGGGTGGAAGAGAGTGAAGACGGCCCCTCCCTAGCGATTCTCAGAGTAGATATACAGTGATGTAATTAGTTGCTTTCGTTCGGCAAGATTCTGTCTGTAGGTGAGGGATAATAAAAGGAAACCATCCAGAAATAACTCCACGTGCCTTTTTTTGGTTATTGGGACTTGAAATCAACCAACACAAGACACTTCACCCTTCGCATAGGGCATCCTGGCTGGAAATCTCGTCTGAAATGAATTTTGGAAGGAAATTCTCGTTCATTGCCAAGTGACAACTCGGCAGGAGAAAAAAGCAGACATATGTTCATATGTCTGTGCAATGCATCTCAGCTTCTTCAGATATTTTCTCAGCTGCATTCCAGAGATAATAATTTCCGGCAGTTTAGAGGTCGGTCTTCACCAACAGTGGCTCCCCAGCCCGTCTTGAAATCTTGAAGCACCAGTACTGTGGGTTTTTGTTTTTTTTTTAAAACAGAAAACAAAATAGAAACCACTCCCCACCTTAAATCTTTGCCATCGACAGCTGAATATAAGACCGATTTCCTTCAAAGGAGGCATTGATCCAGCGTGAAGTGGAAGAAAAAGATGGCTAAAAGAGGGAACAGCAGCCCTTTAATTATGATCACCAAGGAAGGTTGTAATGCCAGCCCACGAAAAATCGTTAGCAATTTTCCGTGGATTCGTACATTATTCCTTTCAAGTGGCGATCAATTTCCAGTCAACGTAATTTCTTTTTTGTCCCTCCCCAGCACCGAGGTGCATTGAAATGCCGTATCCTTGAATTACGAACCTTAAAAAGGAATTGATGTCGAGAGAGGCGAGGAAGACGTTCTTCAAAGTCAGATCGACGGTGGCCACTACAGCGTTTGAAAATCCAGACTTCCTTTGTGAAAAAAGGCCATTGTGCCCTGAAACAACAACAACAGCAAAAAAAGTCCAATTTTGTGATTGTCAAATTAAGGGAAAGAGAATGAACTCACCAGCAATAAATATAGAGCAATATCTTTATCTGCACCGCTATTGAAACTCTCCAGACTTTGAACGGAGAGGTCTTGTGTTGCCAAAGCTTTCGTAGCTACATAGTCAAATGTCAGGATCAGGAAAATGTAAACTCCGGAGATAAAATTTTGGGGTGACCTTTCACTGTGAAAGCCAGACGCATTCAGAAATGGTATTGATTTCTTCTAGGCAGAAACTGAGAATAGTAATTGGATATAATGAATGATCAAGTTAACTTATTAGTAGAGGGCAAAATAATCGCAACCTGCCCTCATGAAGTTATGACAGTGGGCAGTGGAACGCTTTGCTGGAGAGGACATTTTAGAGTTTGGCCCACCACTAAGAGGGTGGTAGCCACTTGACTGAGGAGCAATTGGATGAACATCTTCAGAAATAATCTTGCCATGGTTCTGATTCAAGAGTCCTCCACAGTTGAGAAGATAAAGAAGTTGGAAGATTCAGACTTTATCCTACAGGTCCAAGCAACTAGGCCAGGTCAGTTCCTCCATCTCTGTCCTGATCTAGAACATACAGTAGAACATAGAATAATAAGGTGGGAAGGGACTTTGTAGGTCATCTAGTCCAACCCCCTTCTCAAGATGGAGACCCTATATTATTTCAGACAAGTGGCTGTCCAGTCTCTTCTTGAAAACCTCCAGTGATGGAGCACCCACAACTTCTGGAGGCAAGTCGTTCCACTGATTAATTGTTCTCACTGTTAGGAAATTTCTCCTTAGTTCTAGATTGCTTCTCTCCTTGATTAGATTAGAATAGAATAGAGCTGGAAGGGACCTTGGACTTCGAAAATTGCCGCCTCCTTTGTCTGCCTTTCTTTTTTAATAATATAAAGTTTTTTTATTTCTATCTGCCAGGGGAACAGTATTGGCTTCTGGAGGAAGGCAATCAACAATGCAAATCGGTTTTCTTTCTGAGCGACGATAGATCTCCGATGGGGAGTGCAGTTTATGTATCTATTTATTTTTAGCCTGTCTTTATTATTTTTATAAAATAACAACAACCTTGTAAGGGTTGGGTTGGGATGACAGAGGGTTAGACTAGAAGACCTCCAAGGTCCCTTCCAGCCCTATGATTCGAAGTC